>JAGKTI010038650.1:0-10687 GCA_018397915.1 Birgus latro | reverse complement strand
GAGGGTTGGCAAGAAGGGTAGGTTATTGAAGAGTTAGAGGGTTGGCATGGGGGGTAGGTTATAGAAGAGAGAAGTTTAGGAAAAAGTTGGTCTTCCTCACATATAACCCCTTTTGTCCGGTGATGTATTTTTATTATATTCTTGGTAGAATCATTTTGAAGTGGATGGGTTAGATATAGCCGCCATTTACCCCTTCAGTACTGGGCACCTCTCCAGAACCAAATAAAACTATCTAGAAATTAAAATGAATCAAGCATATCATTTGACAAAATGGGTTAAGTGTGTAAACTGTGCCAGGCAGCCCCATGTTATCCCCTGGTCAGTGTAAGTTGTTAAGACTAGGCTGCCATGGATCAGAATATTAAAGGCTCGTTGACTGCCCTATGTCCCTGGTGGAATTGCATGACATGAACTGCAGCTGCTGTAAGGGATTCAGTATGTAAGACACAAGATGCCATTAAGAACTCAAACTTGTTAAGGGATTCATTGTATAACAGACACTTCAAGGGATGCCTGTAAAAATTACTGGATGCCTTTAAGAATTCAAACCTGTCTCTCACCCTGACTAGTTCCTCAGACCACTTCCACCACCAGGTGTCTATCTGTCTATCTGTCACCAGATGCCTTAATCCCATAAGGGGCGGCCACAAACAAATCGCCTCCATGTCGCCCTGTCCCCTGCCATTTCACTGCCCTGCTCCCAGCTCACACCCCCCTTTCTCATATACATCTCCACTCCATCCCTCCATCTCATCCTTTGCCTCCTCCTCCCTCTCTTCCCCTCCACCTCACTCACATACACTCTCTTCATCAGTCTCTTGTTCTCTATCATCTCCACATGGTCAAACCACCTCGGTGTGTTTCTTCTAACACTTCCTATCACATCCACATCCACACCACACACTCCTTCACTTCCTCATTTGTCAGTCTGTCTCTCCATGTGACTCCTCATGCTCTTCTCAAATAACTCATTTCCACTGCTCTCACTCTTGACATGTGTCCCTCCAAGGTCCAAGCTTCACTTCCATACGTTAGAGTTGGTATCACAATTCTGTCATGTAGTGACTTTTTCACTTCCATGCTCACTTCCCTGTTTCTTATCACTGCTTTCATAGAACCAGCAACCTTTCTTCCTTGTTGTACCCTTTCAAGCACTTCACCCTCTAAACTTCCATCCTTACTCATCACACTACCCAAGTACATAAATGCACTCACATTTTCCATTTTCTCTTCTTCCAGCCTCACTGACTTCACTTCTCTCAAAGACCATAGCTTTACTCGTCTCTACATTCACCTTTAGATTCCGTTTTTTATACACTCTTCCAAACTCATTTACCAAGCCTTGCAACTCCCCTTCATCTTCACTTAACAACACAGTATCATCTGTAAACAACAGTACAGGCAGTTTCCAAACACTGCCGTCTCTCACTAGGGCCGTTCCAACATCCACTGCCCTACCTTGTATCTCTTTTATAACCCCATCCATATACAGATTGAACAACTATGGAGACATGACACATCTCCGTTTCAATCCAACCTTCAAATAGAACAATTCAGTTTTTGCTGTCTACACGCACTGCAGTCTTAGCCCCCTCATACACACTCCTTACAGCATTCAACAACCTCCCATCTACTCCATATATTCTTAATACTTTCCACAATCCTTCCCTGTCCACCCTGTCATATGCTCTCTCCAAATCCATGAAGGCCACATAATTTCTTTCCCTTCTCTAGAAACTTTTCCACCAAAGATCTAAGAATGAATACCTGATCTACACAACCTCTTCCCTTCCTAAAACCTCCCTGTTCTTCTCCAACTATTTCCTCTGTTATTTCCCTAACTCTGTCAATAAGTATCCTTCCAGATACTTTTCCTATTACACCAATAAGACAGATGCCCCTATGATTACCACATATTTCTTTTTCCCCTTTTGTACAGGGTAATAATTATACCTGACTTCCAATCCTCCAGAACTCTACGTTCCTCCCAGGCCAATCTGCACTTCTTCCGCATCCATTCTACTACTATCTGTCCTCCATGCTTCAGCATTTCATCACACACTTCATCAGTTTCATAGGCTTTCCCCATTTTAACTTTCTTCATTGCCTCCACAACTTCCATTCTACTGATTTCTTCCTCTTTTCTGACATCCCTCCTTCTTCCAGCCATTCCCCAGCCACATACATTCCCATTACTTTCATTCTCTATGTTCAACAATTTGTTAAAGTGTTCTCTCCATCTGTTCACTTTTTCTCCCTTCTCCACTAGTAATCTACCATTTTTATCTTTCACTCACCAGCTAACTTTGTTGGCACCCTGCCTAACTCTCTTTACCTCTTTCCAGAACATTTTCTTACATTCCCTTTACTTTACACTCAAAATTCTTCCAAATTCCTCATCCACTCTCTTCTTACTTTCTTGTACTAATCTTTTCACCTCTCTCTTCCTCTCCACATATAACTCTCCCTTCCGTCTCAACTTCTTCCATGCCCCTGTTTCTCATCCACTCACTATATGCTTTCTTCTTTTGTGCCACAGCCTCTCTCACCTCTTCATTCCCTCATGCTGTTCCCTGCATCCCTTTTCATCTCTCCTCACCCCACACACCACCTCACATGGTGCACAGATTTCTTCTGTGAATATCGTGCACACACCTTCCACGTCCCCCATTCGCTCCCATCCATATTTACCCAATCGCTCCTCCACTTCCCTCTTATATTCTGCCTTTTTTCCATCCTCTTGTAACCTTTCCACTTCCCTTGTATGCACTATTTCCTCCTGTCCTTCCCATCTTCTATTTCTCCATTTCATTTAGACCTTGATTCAGAAAATCCACTCCCCCAACATTTATGTACTCTTGCATCCATTACACATGTTCTCATCCTGTCATCCACACACACACATAATGAATCATTGCCTTCCATTCATTCAGTTCACCACCCACCCTTCTCATCACTCGCCATGTATACCTATGGATTATTTTGTGCCTGAAGAGGGTATTGGCTATCACCAACCCCCTCCCAGCGTATATGTCCACTATAGCACCGCCATTCTTATCCATCTCTCCAGGAACACCCCACTCACCAACTACTCCATCCACCTTCACATTCCCTACTTTTCCATTCATATCGGCAATCAAAAACACTCGCTGATTCCACTCAAACTTTTCCATGCATGCTTCCACATTTGTCCAGAACTTTTCTCTCACTCTGCTTGCACAATCTTGCATTAGGCGCACACACGCACACAGCCGCCCACATTTGTAGTCCAACTTTCAATTTTACCACACAATCCTCGAGCCAACTGATCCATACTGTTTTATATTCTCCATTCGTATGTTACAACAACTCCTTCTTTTGCCTTCTCATTCTCACCTACTGCACATATATCCCCTCCATACTCCCATTCTCATACTCTCACATCTACATTTAATTTCAGTTAATCCACATACATCCACTTTAGCATCTTCAGGCACCTGGACAGTCTCTTTCTTTCACCTCATCATTTGCACCCCTTACATTGCATGTAGCAATTCATACCATGTCCTTTGTTCGGTCCTTAGTCGTCACCATTTGGTCAGTCCTGGTCTGAGGCTCCTTGTTCTTATTTTTAGTTGTTTTCTGGGGAGGGGCATTAACTCTCCGCTAACCCACTTCTTATCGCTTAGGGAACATGCGTTGGTTGGTTATAAGGTTATCACCCAGTGTTGTAAATTTTTTCCTGGTTTACAGCAGATCATTTTAGCTTGCCACTAAATTTAGAGCTACCCCGAAAACAGAGTACTACTACACAAAGCGGGTGGATGATGGGTGCCCCCACCTACCACTACAGGGTGTCTCTGGGAACTAATAACCTTCAGTCATCGTTGTCGTTAAGCTTCCTTTTTTTTTTTTTTTTTTTTTTTTTTTTTTTTTCTACTATTTTTCAAGGAGACCCTTTAGTGTGATTTTTTTTCATTGTATTTGTACTACCACCAGATGATTTTCAGCTTAGGAGGGTACCAAAAAAGTGGATGGGTTAATGAAAGCTATGTATAGTCTTTTAAAATACTTCATGATTATTCGGAAATTAGTTACTGAACCTGAGTGAGATGTAAACATTTTTGCCTGATCTCAAAATTATCAGTGTGTATTGAAGATCTGTTTAATGTAGACATGTTTTTACTCATTCTTAAGCAGTGTGTACTGTATTTCCAGACTTTCTTCCTTATACGATGTACACTAAACATGTCTGCCTGTTTTCAGTCAGTGTGTATTTGATTTTTTTTTTTTTCAAGACATGCATAAGAACAGGTAAAATACTATTAATACAAGATACTCTGTCTTCATGGTACTGAAGGCCATTCATGATTTTCTAATCAGTTATTATGCATCTACTGTACAATCCAAAGTTTTTCATTTTCTGTAAAACCTTTGGTCCCAAGAATTTTGGATTTGAGAGTTTGTACTGTACTGTTATGCTAAGACTTGTATTTGGGTGTGAAGAAAATATGCCTGTGTTGGAGTATATTTCAGCTCTACTGTACATAAGTAAGAAGATGCATATTTACGATCTGTGCACAGTAATCCCCTGATTGTCATGATTCAGACAAAGCCATGCTGTATAATGCATTATTTTGGATATAGTCATACTACCTCCTCTTCCCATTGCCCTATGGATAGTATAACCCCCTACAAAACCCCCATACTGTACTTGTTCATTTATCTAGATATTGCAAAAACATCCTCAAACTGAGTTTTCCTGATAAAAAGTCATGGTGCAGTATATTTTGCAGTATTACTTGCTATACCGAAGAAGTAAGACATGCAATAATGCAGTAAATAAAAGATTTGCAGTACAGTATGGAATTTTACAGTAAAATATACAACTGCAGTACTGTATACTGTACCCACACTACTGTAGTGCTGTAAAGGCTTTTCGTTTATTATTTCTGTGTGGATAGGTGTGCACTGTCAGTTAATGCCGTAGAAATTGGATATTGCCTTAATTCAGCCAGATTTCGTCTTTGTAAGCAACTGGGGTATGTCAGGTTATGCACCGTCTGACAGTCGGGATTACTGTATGTTGTTTAGCCAGAGAATAAGAGCAGCGTTATTTTTACAGGTACTGGTAGTATTGGAGAAATTAGGGTGTGGAGAACAGAATTTTAAAGAAAGTGTTTAGGTATAGTGGATAATAGAGGACATTTGGAGAAGGAAATGTATGTTAGTTGTTTTGTCCCCAGGCTAATTTAACTGTGAACTTAGTGGATTGCAGGCTGATGATGCCCTTCTGTTATTCGCGGTCATCCTTTTGAGGGATAGGAGGTCGCAGATTGTTCATTAATGTTTGTATTTGCTCAGCAGTCCAGCTGGTACAAAATTGGAAATTGTTCTGTTAGCTTTTGTATATGCTTCCATAATCTTTTGTGTATGCTGATGATAATTTTTGTAATTGTACAGTATATTGTTAATTGTAAACCTGCCACCACTTTCAGATGTATTCGTATTAGAATACCAGATTTTGCAGTGGTGAATGATACCCCACAATAGAGCTCAGAATACCCATACAAATATGACGGTTAGGTTTGGTCTTTTAGTTAGCATTGGTGTAAAATCCAGTGTGCCATATTAAAAGCTTGACAAGGTGTTATATAAGAATTATAAACTGATCATATTTTTTTTTCCAACAGTTTATATATACTGTAAAGTTAGACATCATACACAGTATTCTATAAAATTCATTTTCGGATATATTTATTTAGCAGTTTCATATGTGAAATTAGTCAATTCCATGCAGACTATGGGTAATCTAGGTTCATTTGGTAGCTGTAGGTTAATTCAGTCTGGTTAATCTGACTGTAGGTTACTTGAGTATGGTAGGTTCAGTCAGTATGGTTAATCTGACTGTATGTGAAGTCAGTATGGGTAAACTAACCAGGTTACTTTGTAATGGGACGTAGAAAAGCCCGCGTTGCTTAGAGGCAAAGTGAGGATCCTCTCTTTGGCTCAGTGGTAATGTGCATGCATATGAAGTGCGGGGGCCTGAGATTGAATCTCGGTCAGAACAGTGTGATTAATTGGTTAAGTTTCAGTTTGGTTATTACGTTGGTTGGCAGCGATATGGGATGTGAGGCGAGGCTTAGAGGACAATGATGTTGTTGTTGACAGCGTCTTAGGCCTTACATCCCGGGGTGATGAGGTGTCCTGTGTGGTCTGCAGCGCCCCCATTGGTGGCCTCCAGTGTGCTACGCTACCATGTGTTTTCGAAACTGACCAAATTAATCACCCCAGATAATGGGGTGTATAAAAGCCTGTGTTGCTTAGAGGCAAAGCGGGGATCTTCTCTTTGGATTAGTGGTAACATGTGCGCGTATGAAGTGTGGAGGCCTGAGATCGATTCATGGTCAGAACAGTGTGATTAATTTGTTAAGTTTCAGTTTGGTTATTACAAATTCAGTGTGGGTAATCTGACTGTAAGTTAATTCTATTTGGTTAACCCCATGGGGAAGGGGGTAAAGAATACTTCTCCAGTATCCCTGATTGTTGTAAGAGGCAACTAAAAGGGGTCTTTTTGTCTCCAGTCTTTTTCTCCTTACTGCCCTGTTCTTCTCTTCTGTCCAGCCTCCTTTCTTGATGTTTCCATGTTTCATTCAGCCTTTATTTTCCCTCTGCTTCTACGGTGCCATATAGCCATGGGATAGCTTGGTGCTAATTCTTCATTATTCCTTCTTTCAGTATGGTTAATATGACTGTAGGTTAATTCTGTTTGGTTAATTTGACTAGGTAAATTCAGTATGGGTAATCTGAGTTGTATTGTGTCAAAAGCCAGTTGCAGAACAAGGGTTTCCTCATTAGTAAGATTTAAATGTATGAGGTTTTCTTCCCATACCCTGCAATGAGAGCTGGTAATGTCAAATTTATTTGAACTAAAAACAGATTTGTGAAAATAATTGAAATAAATTGTTAAACTAACTTTGTAAATTATTAAATACCTCATCTGATAAATGTGATTATTAGATGGTTGAGTAAGTGAATGGCTTCAAGTGAACAAAAGCTGCCAGTGTCAAATGTATCTATGAGTTGAATATACTTCAACTGAAAGTCATATATGGAAATGCTTGAACCAACTTTGTAGCAGTTATTGAATACATCGGCTGAAGTGTGTGATCACTGAGTGGTTGAAAAATGAATGGCTTTTCCTGAATGAATAATCTTAACCCGCCGAGTCCCAACGACGTACGATGCACGTCGCTACTTTTTTCCACGGACAGACCCAAAGACGTGCATCATACATCACGCAATTGCAAGGCCCATTATGTGCACATTTTTCAACATTTGCGGGTGATTTTTGGTAGGCATATGTGGGAGACCCTCTACCTGCTGTCAAGTGGGGATACTGCCTGGCCCCACCTAACCCCCCCTTCCCTTCCACACTGGGCAATTCACCTGTTAACAGTAACCTAGCCAGTAAAGGTATGTTGCCCCACGGTCTCTCCAATGATGAAATTCACGGTGAAAGTGATTCCTGAGGTGGAGGACAAAGAAACAAAGAAGCTAGAGGTAGAAACAAACAGAAGTGATGAGGTGGTAATGTCGTAAAGGAAGGTGCCATGTACTGGGGTTTTGGGTGAGTGAACAATGCTTATGAACGCCTATATTATTGTGTGAAAACCAATATAGACTTTTACTACACATAAATTCGTTCCAAATAAATGAAAAAAAATACTTAATTTAAAGTGGCTTGAATTAGTTAACCCTTCCATAGTTCATTTTCTTTAGCCAGGTACCCTGAAAAAGAAGGAAAATGTAAGGTTGAGTGACACCTGTATCAACATTTTTTTACCTCAGTATCGCGATTTCACTATGAATTTTCGATGTTTCTAACCAAAAGCGAAGGTCTCAGCCAAAAAACAAAAAGTCGAAAATTGGTCGGGACCTGGGGGTAGGCTGGGTAAAAAACTGGTCGGGACTGGACAGGTTAATGCAGTGTTTTGATAGTGTTTCTTGTTGATTGACTTTCCTGACTTTCCTGTGCTTTATTATTATTATTATTATTATTATTATTATTATTATTATTATTATATTGTTATTACTATTATTATTATCATGATCATCATCATTTAAATAATCACTTAGAAAGTGTCTGGAGAAATACATGGAGGTGGTTTGGCCATATGGAGATGATGGAGAGCTAGAGACTGATGAAGAGAGTGTATGTGAGTGAGGTGGAGGGGGAGAGAGGCAGGAGGGAAACCACGGATGAGATGAAGGGATGGCATGGAGAGGTATATGAGAGAGGGGGCTGTGAGCTGGGAGCATGACAGTGAAGTGGTGGGGGACAGGGTGACATGGAGGTGATTTCTTTGTGGCCACCCCTTATGGGATTAAAGTGTCTGGCAATGGATAGGTAGATAGATTTTATTAATGAATTATTTGTTTTATTTATTTTTTTAGAGGATACATGAACTATGTTGTATTGTAGTGGGGAGGCCCTGCCTAGGTAAACTCTTTCGCCTTTGTCAGTCAACTTGTACCTTTCCTTCTTGCTGGAAGTTTGCTCTCATTCAGCCAGTCCCAAAGAAGGGTGACCATTCCCAACCCTCTAACTATCGTCCAATTGCTTTAACATCCTGTGTATCAAAAGTTTTCAAGTCAATTCTTAACATAAAATTTTAAAGCATCTTTCCTGTCACAACCTTCTTTCTAATTGTCAGTATGGGTTCCGTCAGGGACGCTCCACTGGCGATCTTCTCACCTACCTTTCAGACTCTTGGTCATCCTCCTTTCGGAAGTTTGGCGAAAGCTTTGCCATTGCACTTGACATCTCAAAGGCTTTCAGTCGAGTCTGGCATAAATCTTTAATTTCCAAACTGCCCTCCTACGGTTTCTATCCTTCTATCTGTGCCTTTATCTCTAGCTTCCTTTCTGGTCGTTGTATAGTCGCTGTTGTAGATGGCCATCGTTCTTCTCCTAGACCTATCAACAGTGGTGTTCCTCAGGGCTCTGTCCTATCACCAACTCTCTTCCTTTTATTCATCAATGACCTTCTAAGCTGTACATCTAACCCTATCCACTCATATGCTGATGATCCCACCCTTCACCTTTCCATTCGGTTTCCGCAAGGTCCATCTCAGCAGTTACTTCAACAAAAAAGGGATGAGGCTATGGCACACCTAATGTCTGACTTGGCTCGTATTTTTGACTGGGGTAAAAATAATCTTGTTATTTTTAATGCATCAAAAACTCAGTTCTTACACTTATCAACCCGACAAAATCTTCCTCAGGATTACCCACTAATGTTTAATAATGAACAGTTATGTCCTACATCATCCTTGAACATGCTTGGGGTTTCATTCTCTCGGGATTTGTCTTGGAAAGAACATATTACATCTCTTGTGAAATCTGCTTCCAAGAGATTAGGTGTGCTAAGCCGATTCCGAACTTTCTTTACCCCTGCACAGTTGTTGACCTTGTACACGGGTTTTATTCGCCCGTGTATGGAGTACAACTCTCATGTGTGGGGAGGCTCCCCTCATGTTGACCTTGTACACGGGTTTTATTCGCCCGTGTATGGAGTACAACTCTCATGTGTGGGGAGGCTCCCCTCATGCAGCTCTTCTCAATAGGGTGGAATCAAAGGCTTTTTGTCTCATTAACTCTCCTCCTCTTACTGATTCCCTTCAACCTTTGTCTCTTCACCGCACTGTTGCATCTTTATCTCTCTTCTGTCGCTGCCCTCACTGAACACTGACTCCATCACTGACATCCCTGAGCACTGACTTCATTACTGACATCACTGAGCTCTGACATCACTCTTGTAAGCTTAGGGGAAATTGTGTTGTAATTTTTGGACAAGTTCCTTTTGGGTTACAAAAAAAAATAAGAATAAATATTTTTTTTACCTCCTTCATGTGAATGTAGGGAAGAGTAAGTGATGGTCTTCAAGAGAAGTGAAGCCAGTGAATGTACAGTGAGAATGGATGGGGAGGATATGGAGAATGTGAATGCATTTAAGTACTTGGGCAGTGTGATGAGTAAGGATGGAAGCCTGGAGGGTGAAGTGCTTGAAAGGGTGCAGCAGGGAAGGAAGGTTGCTGGTTCGTTGAAAGCAGTGATAAGAAACAGGGAAGTGAGCATGGAAGTGAAAAAGTTGTTACATGACAGTATTGTGATACCAACTCTAACATATGGAAGTGAAGCTTGGACCCTGTTGGAAGGACAGAAGTCAAGAGTGAGAGCAGTGGAAATGAGTTATTTGAGAGGAGCGTGTGGAGTCACATGGAGAGACAGACTAACAAATGAGGAAGTGAAGGAGCGTCATGGTGTGGATGTGGACGTGATAGGAAGCATTAGGAGAAACACGTTAAGGGCATGTGGAGAGGATGGAGACTGACGAGGAGAGTGTATGTGAGTGAGGTGGAGGGGGGGAGAGGGAAGGGGAGGCCGAGGATGAGATGGAGGGATGGAGTGGAGAGGTATATGAGAGAGGAGGGTGTGAGTTGGGAGCGGGGTAGTGAAATGGCAGGGGACAGAGCGACATGGAGGCGATTTGTTTGTGGCCACCCCGTGCGGGGTTGAGGCATCTGGCAATAGATAGATAGATAGTTTCATTGTATGGTTATTGAAGAGTTATTGGGAGGTTAATGATGTAAGCTTATTGAGAGAGAGAGAGAATTTCCATTTTTACATTTTTTCCTCCCAGGAT
>JAGKTI010038648.1:0-10688 GCA_018397915.1 Birgus latro | reverse complement strand
ATACGCAACAGTAAAACATGTTCCTTCCCCTGTTCCTTCATTATCCACTGGACTTACAATACCAGGCCACAACACCGCCGCAATCAAACTACCAGTGTTTGGCGTAAACATTCCTACCTCCCACTCACTTAACGCTGTCTTTAACGTTATTGCTCCATATGTATAAGGTTCCAGAATGTCTGTTCCATCAGTGACACACTGACTTGTCACAAAATCCACTTCCTCACTTTCCTCGGATGAAAGAACTATCTCAGTTATCACAAAGGAAGAATTGAACTCTACACGAGAAACACTCCCTCCCTCGGTCACCAAATCAAGTTCCTCCTCCCCGACTTTTATACATAACGGGTTGGCGGTGATACTTAGGCTGTGTGCGAATATAAAATCAACTCCCAAAATTATGGAAACGGCTGAGGGTAAGTCCCTCACTACCACAAACTCCTGATCATATTTCCTACCACCTAATTCTACCTGGAAATTCACCAATCCCAATATGTCCATTGCATCACTGCTAGCGGACACCAACCCACCGCCTCGATAAGGTCGGAGATCAGTATCAGGCCCTGACGCAATTTCATAGGTCTGTTGGCTGATCAAAGATTTACAAGCTCCTGTATCCAGGAGTATCTCACAATGCAAACTTCCACACACGCCTCTAACCACCGCCAGCTTTGCTACTCCATCAGTCGTTGTGGCAACGACTAAGTTCCCCAACCCGATTCGTCCGGCTTTTTTTTTTTCTTCCTCGGGTGACTTAGTCCTTTTCCCATTACACTGGTCTGTACTATGCGTAGTACTCTGACATTCCCTGCATCTAGCTACCGACTGTCCAGGATTTTCCACACGGACCGCACAGTGCTCAGCACGATGCCCCGTCATGAAACAACGAAAACATTTAATCCTCCTCCTCTGCTCTTGTGACAAATGATCGTATTTCCCCAGTTGGAGGGGCCTGTCCGCACGACACCGTTTGGCGAAGTGCCCTGGCTTTCCACACCTACGGCAACCATCACTATCACGGGAAGTGGCACCGCGTGAACTCTGCTGAGCGTCCCTCTGCTGAGCGTCCATGCCGCCATTCACATTCGTACGATTTCTCGCCCCAGTGTTCGGCTGAACCTTTGGCCTCGGTGATGCACTAACACTGCCTGCACTCGGGTTCACACTAGCTATCGTTCCCTGTCTCCTTTCTTTTAATACATTTTCTTCTGACAGAGGCGAATTCGTCTTCTCTGCCCACTTGACTCCTTCCTTCGCTACCTCTACTGGGTTACGGTACCTGCCCTGTGGAACAAGCGCAACATACTGCTTTGGAAACATGTCCAGAAAATTATTCACAATGATGAGATTCACTGATTCCCGGAAAGTATGATTTAACGTCACAATCCTATCTCCCAGGCTCTGTAACCTGTAAAAATAGTGAAGTGGGATTTCCCCGGGGTTCCGCTTCGCCGTAAGTAACTCCCGGTGCAACGTTTCTAGACTTTCTTCAGTGTAATATTGGTCCTTCACGCGACCTTTAAAACTATCCCAATCATCATTAGAGTCCCGGATTAAAATCTCCATAATCTCTTGTGCAGGACCAAGTGAAAACGTCCTAGCTACCTCCATTCTCCCTTTTGTAGTCCACTTCGAGGCATCACTTGTCCTCATCTCTATATCACCTAACCAGATCATAACATCTGGCTCCAATCGCTTTCCTGGATATTCCGGTGAGGAGCGAAACTTTGAACTACAAAAATATTTCATGGCCCCCAATTGTTGTATGGGATTCTTACTATTATCTGAGATCGCCTGAGATAGCTGCTGGGATAACTGAGCTATTTCTGCTCCAGTAGTGCTCGAAGGGTGAGGGTTAACAGGTGTTGTAGCCATTTCGTCAGAGTCTTCTGTGTCAGAGTCGTCAGAAACAGAGTCAGAACCAACAGGAACAGAGTTAGAATCGTCTGAAACAGGTAATTCCTCAACTGGGTTTAGATCGTCCTCCCAATCAAAATCACTCATTTACAGAACAAATTAAAAAAGAAGAAGAATATTCACTATTCACAATTTCTTCCTTCCAGTTCCCTTAAGTTATTTCCTTTAATTACTCAAAGTTGGGAATAACCCCAAACCACTGCTACCAAAATGTCGCAGCACTGTGATTCCTAACCGCTGCTACCAAAATGTCGCAGCACTGTGAGTGATCCCAAACTGCTGCTACCAAAATGTCGCAGCACTGTGAGTGATCCTAAACCGCTGCTACCAAAATGTCGCAGCACTGTGGCACGGTGATCCCAAACCGCTGCTACCAAAATGTCGCACCGCTGCCCAGGTGTCGTTACGGTATTTCTCGGGAATATATTCTCCCGTATTTAATAGTGAATGGTAACGTGGTAAAATCCGCCTCGACACTGGCAACGCGCGACATGGGAGACTTCACTAACACGCCACTAAACACATGTACTTAGAACTGGGAACTGGAAGAAGTGAAAAAATAATATGGCTTTTCTAGGCTTTAATTACAAAATAGTATTTACAAAAATCTACAAATAACTCTGAGGTAATTCCCACCTCATTTCACTTCACGTGCAAATGTGCCAAAAAACCGCACATACACGTTTACTCTTAAGTCACCTGAACACTAACACTATTTTAATAAAGCAAAGCCAGTCTTGTAAAAAATCACTAGTGCCGTTATATATACAGCACTCTTTACTCACTCATATATATGAAACTTCACTGTTATATCAGTATAAGAAAAACACATTTAAACATTAAAATCTTAACTCCTTCCGCTCCAACTAGGAGTCCTTGTACTAGTCCCAGACGACAGACAAATAAAATAGCACTGCTAGTCGGTTGTACCCGCGGTTACACAAGCATGTACTTTGTCACTTACTACCAGTAGTGCTCTCATTGCTGACTCCCTGGAACTTTACTCTCGGCTATACAGCGACGTCTCTGCACCAGGCTTCGTCGGGCTGCGTCCACCTGCCTCGCCGTCCACTAGGGCTCTCCTCCAGGCTCTAGTCTGAACTGAGGTCTCCACTCCTGTCTGGCCTCAAAAGGTTGCCGATGTTCACTAGCGGGTCATGTGGTCGCGAGGTGGGTGATGACTTCACCCACTCATCCAACGCCGTCACCCACATCTCACCCGCGTCACCCGTTCAGAAACCAGGCCAATTCTGCAGACGTAGCTCACGCTCTCACAGTCGGATAATGCCTAACCAGCAGTCTTGTGCATAAACAAATTTCCCAACACCACCTGCACCACTCCTCTCTCTCTATCTCTTCTCTCCTCCTTCCTCCAGTTATCTCTCTCAACCTCCCTTCCTTATTCCATCTCCCTATTGCCCACAGCTGTACACAGAATCCATCGAACCCCTACTCTTTCCCCCCTGTCCGCGTTTCATCCTAGACTCACGTCCGGCAGGCGGTGCCACCTGCACAACTGTCACAGCTGTGTGTCTTCTTACACCTGCCCGAGGGGATGCATGTCGGCTTCCCGACATTTCTCCCCCCAAAGATGAAGTCACACGTCCTCGTCGTGAGTTGGGTATGGCGGGGTTCTGTGCACGTCGACGTCTGAGTATGGACTCTAGTCTGCAACATGTACACCCACAGCCAGTAACGTAACACTTATAAAGGATATATGCGGACAGGAGAACCAGAAAGAGAGCTATCCCAGCATGGACATAGTACCTGAAAAAGATGGAAGAACCGAAGGGTTTGAGAGGTTCAATCAACTGCAACTGACTTTGATATTTAAGGAGGTCATCCAGAAACAGAGGAGTAATGTTAAGGTGAGGTCCTAAAGTGGGTAAGTCCTTTATAGCTGTAAGTTCAGCATGGGTGAGTGAGGTACTGAGGTTTGGGAGATGGGGGTAAACAGTGAGCTTAGTTTCTATAGCAAGAGTTGCATAGGCAGGGAGAGTCAGGGCTTCACTGTGGGCACTACAGCCATCTCCCAAGACCAATTTCCCTACTCCCTTAACAACTTGCACTGTCTTCCGTATGGGGTTCACAGCACACTTCAACGTGAAATACAAAGACTGGGCTGTGGAATAGCACCAGTAATTTCTCAGCTTCACAAAAACTGGACTAAATGAAGTTAGGATCTCTTTTCTACAGAGCCTAGTGACATTGTCTTTGTTAAGAAAAGAATCACTCTCACAAGATGGGGTCGCTACATGATAGACGGATCCCAAAGGTTCACAGATCACCAAGTTCTGGTGGTTCCTGCAACTGGCGAAATCTTGAAACAGCACATAATGAAGGCGGTCTTCTGTGAGAGCAAGGAAGTTATACTGGTGGAGTACTCTCACGTAGACCTCCGCGGCAGGCACACTGTAAGGAAGTGAGGTGATCCTAAAGATGTCAAATACATCAGAAGGGTCACCCAACACTGGTATTAGTAAGTAAAAGCACACAGCTGACATGTAACCTCGAGGTACAACTTTGATGATGTCACGGTACAGTGCTAGATATTCTGGCCTCGCTGGGAAAAGTAAACCTGGCTCCTTGAGTGATATATTCCCCAATAACTCCAACAAAATTTCGTTAGGGACTATATCTAGACTCAGCCTAGCCTGGAGCATCTCTTGGATACCCAACTTAATTCTAAAATGATCAGCTATGATGTCAGACAGGACGAGTTGGAGGTTGAACAAAGCCTCATACATCTTCACTTCCTTCTCCAACTCTAAGGTCTTAAATGAATACAGCCGTATGGCATTGTAAGAAATTTTAGCTGCCCTCTGTATCTTCAACAGTGCCGCCTGCATATGCGACACGTCGCGGATTGTTGCATTCAACACCTTGGAATGAACATTTAATACTGCCCTCTCCTTCTCTGACATCGTCTCAAGGCTCCCTAATCTAGCATGGATGTCATCAACCTGTTGCTGAGTAGCTGTTCCAAACAAAACATTGGCAAACTGCCCCAATATGTCGATCGCACCCCGTTTGGAGCGACGATTCCATGGATGATCTGACATGAGATAGTCCATATAATTGCTCAAATCCTGATAGCGAGTATCAAATTCAGCTTGAAATGCATGCACAGTAGTCCGTAATGAAACAACTAGAGCGCTGCCATTATCCATGTGGCCTATATTCCACAATATGGCATCACTCAAGTTGCGAGCAACATGCAAGGGTTGGAACAGCTCCTCCTTATCAAGTACAACTGGAACTACATAGTTATTGCCTGTAATCATCAAACGACCCGCAGGTGAAAACACCAATCCCAAGTTGTCAGGTGTCTCCTCTCGTGGTCCTATCGATTCCAGTTGGGATGGACGCACCCAAACCCAAGCAATCATCTGCAAGAAATTTGTAAAACTATAACCACAAGTTCACCTGACTATCATTTATTCACTTAGTAAAAACTACACGTGTCCTGTGTTGTCCTCAGTCACTTCAGTCTGTGTCTCTGTCACACCAGGTGCCTCTGCTTGTGCAGTCTGATACTCAATAGGTCTATCCATACACAACGGGTAGTCTGGGACACTAGAATGTGACCGCAGATCGTATCTACAAGGTGGTGGGAGGTGAGGTGTGGTATGGTGTGAAGGTGAGGGAAGCTGGCCTTGACACTCGGCGGTGGGTTGCCGCGAACTCACACTCGCCGAGTTGCCAGTTACACCATTACCTGTAGCCTGACTTACTTGTGCAGGAGGCAAACTAAAGTCAATTACAGGCCCTGAGATACTTTCTCCCTCATTCTCCTCACTTGCACCTTCCCCTTCATCCCCAGTCTCTCCACCTTCATGAATAGGATAAGCCATTCTTGCATTACGATTTTGTTTTTTCGTAACACACTCCTCCTTGACCACCTTCACCCTGTCAGTGTGTAAAGTGGTTACTTTCCCTCCTTGTATAGGACGAACCTTGATAACTACATCATTTACCCGATCAACTACCCGATAGGGTCCTGAAAACAAAGGTTGCAATTTCCTTGCCACTCCCCTGGCAGGAACAGTTTTCACATAGACACGGTCCCCTACCATAAGTGGTTTCATTGCACATCGCTTTGCCCTTCTGTTCTCGTTCTCTGTGCTCGCACGATCGAGAAAGTCCTGGCATCTTTCGAAAACCCTTTTTGCCATGGCGGCGAACAAATTAGGTATATCCTCAAGGTTGTACTTCAAAGATGGGTCCTGCACTACATGATAAGGCACCTGTGGGTCCCTGAGAAACAGCAAGAAGTAAGGAGAATCACGGATAGTCCGATTATATCCAGAGTTATAAGCCATCATCGCAACTGGTACCATTCTATGCCAGTGATTAGCGTTCTGATCCACCATAGTTCGTATTATTTGCATAACGGTGCCATTTGCCCTCTCCACCAATCCATTAGAGGATGGGTGATAAGGAGTAATGTTCACATGTTTCATATGCAACAACCGTGCCAATTCCTGAAACACCTTGTTAACAAATTCAGTCCCCCGATCCGTGACTAATTGTTGTGGAGTTCCGTAAATACAAATGACTCGCTCCACAAACACTCTAGCCACCTCATCGGCAGACTTAGACTTTAATGGCTCCACAACGAGAAATCGAGTCATCGCATCAATGAAAGTCAAGACATAATAATGCCCTTCCTCTGATCTATTTAGTGGACCAATCAAATCCATATGACACCTGACCCATGGGGCAGTGACATCGGGGAAACGCAGAAGCGGGCCTGGGGCGTCCCCCGAACGCTTGGAACGTATACACTGGGTACATCGTTTGCAAAATTCCCCGACATCTCTCTCCATCTGAGGCCAGTATGCAAACCTTCTCGCGTGAGTTAAAGTAATCTTGGTTCCACCATGACCAGATAACGGTAAGCAATGGGCAAGTCTAAGTGCAGACTGAACGCTATCTTCTGGGACTACTATTTGGAATACCTCCCCTATGCCAAATGACTGACTCTCCTTCTTATAGAGCAAACCGTCTGGCAACAAATGAAAGCAGTCTAACTTTGCTGGCAATTTTGGTACCTCCGTAGTCTCATTCCGCAAATAACTCTTTAATCTACCCCAAACTGGGTGTGCATCTTGTTGTTGCCTTATCTCAGTGACATCCCAATCTATTGTGTCTATTTCCACAGTGCCTGAACTCACAAGTAATGCAACTTCATCTTCATCACTAGACTGAGTCGTTCTCAACCGGGATAGAGCATCCGCTACGACATTTTGTTGTCCTGGTAAATATTCAACCTTGATGTCGTATTCGGCTACCTGAATTTGCCATCTTGCAATCCTCCCTGAGGCCGCATTTACGTTAAACAACCAAGTAAGAGGTCGATGATCGGTCTGAATCAATATCTCATAACCCAAGATAAGCGGTCTGTTCACTTTCAACCCATAGACAATGCTCAGCGCTTCCTGCTCTATCGTAGCATAGTTCAACTCTGCCTTGTTTAGAGCAAGGCTGAAAAAAGTCAATGGCCGAAGGAACCCTTGATCATCTTTCTGCTGCAAAACTCCGCCAATCGCCGTACCGCTGGCGTCCGTAGTCAACACAAAAGGTCTGTCAAAGCGAGGAAAAGCTAGCAATACATCTTCCGCTAATCTTCGTTTAAGCTCACAAAACGCACGGTGTGCCTCCACACTCCACTCCACGCGCTGCTGTGTATTTTTCACCTCTCTTTTCCCACGAGTAAGTTTCGTGAGTGGTGCCGCTATCTGGGAGAAATTTTCCACAAACCGGCGATAATAATTCACTAATCCCAGGAAACTCTGGAGTTCCTTCAAAGTACTAGGAACCGCAATACCTTGGATTGCACCGATTTTCTCTGGCTGAGGGCGTAATCCCTCAGTGGTGATGACATGACCTAAGAAGGATACCTCCTGTTTAAAGAAACTACACTTGGGCAACTTAATAGTTAACTTTGCCCCTTCAAGACGTCCCAAGACCTCATCTAGGTTATGAACATGAGCATCAAACGCCTTCCCATAAATGATAATGTCATCCAGAAAAGTATGGGTTATCTTCCCCGTGAGACCAATCATGACTTCATTAATTATACGCTGGAAAGAAGCCGGCGCATCTTTTAATCCAAAAGGAAGGTTACAGTACTCCCAGTGTCCTTCAGGTGATGAAAAGGCTGTAAGAGGCCTAGACTCCTCATCCAAAGATATCTGGTGGTAACCCTGCTTCAGGTCTAAATTACTGAAGTACTTATTCTCACCTAACTGTGAAAGAATATGCTCAATGTTGGGCAAAGGGTAAGGGTCTGTAACTATCTGCTTATTTAAATGTCTAAAATCTAAACAGATCCGCAAACCACCATCCTTCTTAACTACAGGAACCAGTGGCGAAGAATACGGTGAACGAGAAGGCCTGATAATCCCCTGTCTACGTAAATCCTCAAGTTGCCTACGTACTTGATCATGCCACTTTGTCGGTATGCGGTATGGCCTACGGTTTACTACCGGTCCATCCGCACATATGTGATGATAGAAGTAGGGTGAGGTCGTAAGCGGGTCCTCGGGAAGTGCAAACACACTTGGGTGTTTCCTTATTAGCCCTTTTAATGCTTCATTTTCTCGGCTTGAAGGAATGGTCATCTGATCTACTTCCGTGTACAGTTTCCGGAATCTATCCTCACTCATTACACTAGTGATCTGATCTCCCTCTGGACTCACCTCCTCCTCCCCCCACCTGACTTCTTCGTAAGGGGATACAGTGCCTACCTTAAATTCTCCATCTATAATTATACGGTCAGGGGTTAAATTCGCATACGCAACAGTAAAACATGTTCCTTCCCCTGTTCCTTCATTATCCACTGGACTTACAATACCAGGCCACAACACCGCCGCAATCAAACTACCAGTGTTTGGCGTAAACATTCCTACCTCCCACTCACTTAACGCTGTCTTTAACGTTATTGCTCCATATGTATAAGGTTCCAGAATGTCTGTTCCATCAGTGACACACTGACTTGTCACAAAATCCACTTCCTCACTTTCCTCGGATGAAAGAACTATCTCAGTTATCACAAAGGAAGAATTGAACTCTACACGAGAAACACTCCCTCCCTCGGTCACCAAATCAAGTTCCTCCTCCCCGACTTTTATACATAACGGGTTGGCGGTGATACTTAGGCTGTGTGCGAATATAAAATCAACTCCCAAAATTATGGAAACGGCTGAGGGTAAGTCCCTCACTACCACAAACTCCTGATCATATTTCCTACCACCTAATTCTACCTGGAAATTCACCAATCCCAATATGTCCATTGCATCACTGCTAGCGGACACCAACCCACCGCCTCGATAAGGTCGGAGATCAGTATCAGGCCCTGACGCAATTTCATAGGTCTGTTGGCTGATCAAAGATTTACAAGCTCCTGTATCCAGGAGTATCTCACAATGCAAACTTCCACACACGCCTCTAACCACCGCCAGCTTTGCTACTCCATCAGTCGTTGTGGCAACGACTAAGTTCCCCAACCCGATTCGTCCGGCTTTTTTTTTTTCTTCCTCGGGTGACTTAGTCCTTTTCCCATTACACTGGTCTGTACTATGCGTAGTACTCTGACATTCCCTGCATCTAGCTACCGACTGTCCAGGATTTTCCACACGGACCGCACAGTGCTCAGCACGATGCCCCGTCATGAAACAACGAAAACATTTAATCCTCCTCCTCTGCTCTTGTGACAAATGATCGTATTTCCCCAGTTGGAGGGGCCTGTCCGCACGACACCGTTTGGCGAAGTGCCCTGGCTTTCCACACCTACGGCAACCATCACTATCACGGGAAGTGGCACCGCGTGAACTCTGCTGAGCGTCCCTCTGCTGAGCGTCCATGCCGCCATTCACATTCGTACGATTTCTCGCCCCAGTGTTCGGCTGAACCTTTGGCCTCGGTGATGCACTAACACTGCCTGCACTCGGGTTCACACTAGCTATCGTTCCCTGTCTCCTTTCTTTTAATACATTTTCTTCTGACAGAGGCGAATTCGTCTTCTCTGCCCACTTGACTCCTTCCTTCGCTACCTCTACTGGGTTACGGTACCTGCCCTGTGGAACAAGCGCAACATACTGCTTTGGAAACATGTCCAGAAAATTATTCACAATGATGAGATTCACTGATTCCCGGAAAGTATGATTTAACGTCACAATCCTATCTCCCAGGCTCTGTAACCTGTAAAAATAGTGAAGTGGGATTTCCCCGGGGTTCCGCTTCGCCGTAAGTAACTCCCGGTGCAACGTTTCTAGACTTTCTTCAGTGTAATATTGGTCCTTCACGCGACCTTTAAAACTATCCCAATCATCATTAGAGTCCCGGATTAAAATCTCCATAATCTCTTGTGCAGGACCAAGTGAAAACGTCCTAGCTACCTCCATTCTCCCTTTTGTAGTCCACTTCGAGGCATCACTTGTCCTCATCTCTATATCACCTAACCAGATCATAACATCTGGCTCCAATCGCTTTCCTGGATATTCCGGTGAGGAGCGAAACTTTGAACTACAAAAATATTTCATGGCCCCCAATTGTTGTATGGGATTCTTACTATTATCTGAGATCGCCTGAGATAGCTGCTGGGATAACTGAGCTATTTCTGCTCCAGTAGTGCTCGAAGGGTGAGGGTTAACAGGTGTTGTAGCCATTTCGTCAGAGTCTTCTGTGTCAGAGTCGTCAGAAACAGAGTCAGAACCAACAGGAACAGAGTTAGAATCGTCTGAAACAGGTAATTCCTCAACTGGGTT
>JAGKTI010038645.1:0-10688 GCA_018397915.1 Birgus latro | reverse complement strand
TTCTTAACACATTAACAGCATCATGAAAACAGGTTAGGCATGAAAATCTTTATGGTAACCATAGGTTAGGTTAGGTTAGGACAGGACATGAAATTAACTGTTTCAGCCTTTTTTCTAGCTGTTTTACTTAAGAACGATGCATGGAAAAATTAAATTGCAAGCTGGAAATTATGATTAACATTTAGGGTAATTTCTTAACACATTAACAGCATCATGAAAACAGGTTAGGCATGAAAATCTTTATGGTAACCATAGGTTAGGTTAGGTTAGGTTAGGACCGGACATGAAATTCACTGCTTCCACCTTTTTTCTAGCTGTTTTACTTAAGAACCATGCATGGAAAAATTAAATTGCAAGTAGGAAATTATGATTAACATTTAGGGTAATTTCTTAACACTTGATGTAGTGCTGCCTACTTCTTCCTTAGCCTTTATCATTCTTTTTCTGTGCCTGCCCTCCTTTCTTCCTATTTCTCCTATATTTCCTGTCACTTCTTACTGCTTTTCTTTCCTGTACAGGTGGCATTACATTGAGTGACAAGCTAAATGGTTTCCTGTAAGCCAAGAAACCATTTACAACGCTGGGTGGTAACCATATAACCAAACCATACGTGCTCCCTACTTGTCAGCAAGTGGGTTGGTGGAGGGTTAGTGCCCCTCCCCGTAAAATAAATAACTCAAAGTCAAATGGCCACCCCTTACGGGATTATGGTGTCTGGCAATAGATAGATAGATAGATGTACAGCATCATGAAAACAGGTTAGGCATGAAAATCTTTATGGTAACCATAGGTTAGGTTAGGTTACGTTAGGACCCGACATGAAATTAACTGCTTCAACCTTTATTCTAGCTGTTTTACTTAAGAACCATGCATGGAAAAATTAAATTGCAAGCAGGAAATTATGATTAACATTTAGGGTAATTTCTTAACACATTATCAGCATCATGAAAACAGGTTAGGCATGAAAATCTTTATGGTAACCATAGGTTAGGTTAGGTTAGGACCGGACATGAAATTCACATCTTCTACCTTTTTTTTTAGCTGTTTTACTTAAGAACCATGCATGGAAAAATTAAATTGCAAGTAGGAAATTATGATTAACATTTACGGTAATTTCTTAACACATTAACAGCATCATGAAAACAGGTTAGGCATGAAAATCTTTATGGTAACCATAGGTTAATTTAGGTTAGGACCGGACATGAAGTTCACATCTTCCACCTTTTTTCTAGCTGTTTTACTTAAGAACCATGCATGGGAAAATTAAATTGCAAGCAGGAGATTATGATTAACATTTTTGGTAATCTTTTAACACATTTACAGCATGATGAAAACAGGTTAGGCATGAAGTTAGGGTACTTACGAACAAGAAGCTGCCCTCTGATGTAATAACCCACTCTGTCATCTCAGACTCTGACAGGAAGACCTTGCACCTGACACACCTTTCCACTTGAGAATCACCAGCACTTATCACCAACACTTTACACAACCTTTTTTTTTTTTTAATAACTGGAATCACATCACTTCACTGCACTGTACATAACAGTAAATTCCATCATCACACACATGTTGAAGAAGGTGAAGAGCAGTATTAAGCACTGTAGGAGGTAGGGTATCACCACAAAAGCAATCAATATGGCCGCCATTGTCGGAGGTGTTCATGAGTCGGTAACTGGGTGGGTAATGGCAACCGACAGACAGATGCCACGAGTGTAAATATACGCGATCGGTGCGGGCGGGAAATTCAAATTGACGCAGTCCCAAAAAATTGAAAATTTTTCGAGTTTTTTTGAATTTTTTGGCATTTGGGGGGTTGGGCAGCCCACAATATCCGAATAGTGAGTATGTCCGAGTATTGGACGTCCGAATATTAGAGGGATTACCGTATGTGTATATATATATATATATATAAATCACTCTACTATCCGGATGCCCAATTACACCCCATTGTCCAGACATCGTTGGCTTGGGTGTTCAGAACCCAAAAATGCCAAAAAAATGCAAAAGACAAAAAAAAAAAGGATTATTTTTGACCAGTAAATATGAATTTGGCACGCAACGCCGAAGAGCTGTGTTTCCGCGCACTTCTCCCCTTCCGCAGGCTCCCCATCCCCCCAGTTCCCGCTCAACTGCCATCATGAGTAAACGATTGTTGGGATGGCTGGCGGTAGTGTTCGTTTTTGTTTAAACAGTCATAATTCACAGTGCTAAGGATTAAGTGTAGCTGAACACTGGATTACTGTACATGCTTCAAGAGCATTTTCACCACTCAAAGCCTTAGAGTGGGGTAATCTTTGTAACAACCACCACAGACATGTAAGTACGCTGTCAGCTGCCAAATATTTTCCATAATCACTTCTAAATCCTCATTTTCTGGTTACATTTTATTTATTTAATGCGTTGTGTCCCATATTTGAGTACATAGGCTATGAAAAAGGTGATTTTCATAGTGATTTTCATGTCTGTTACCTACATTCACTATGCTGTCGGCTGGTGAACATATTTGCCATACTCACTTCTAAATCATCATTTTCTGGTTAAATTTAATTTATTTCATGCCTTGTGTCTCATATTCGAGTGCATAGGCTGTGAAAAAGGTGATTTTCATAGTGATTTTCATGTTTGTTACCTATATTCACCATGCTGTCAACTGGTGAACATCTTTGCCATACTCGCCTCTAAATCATCATTTTCTGGTTAAATTTCAATTAATTCATTCTTTGTGTTCATTATTTATGTGAATAGTGTCTTGAATAAGTGCTATGCATGTCCGGTAGGGAGGGAGGTAGGTGATTTTTTTAGTTAAGTTGGTTAGGGTCCGAAAGTACTGGTGCGGGAGCTTCAGGGCCAATATCTGGACAGAACCAATTTCTGGACATGCCTTTGGCTCTATTTCATTGCATAATGGAGGGATTACTATTTCAAAATAGGAGGGGTAAAGTTTAGGTGGGAGGTCCGAGGGGGTCCTGGGACACTTCCTTCCATTTCTATGTATATTTCAATGGGGAAAATCATTCCAATATACGAAATTTCGAATTACAACAGTTTTTTTTGGTCCTTATCCCTTTCGTTTATCGAGGACTCACTGTATTTAGGTGTGCCCAGTTTTGGTCAAGGGTGGCCAGTGCGGATCGAGGAGACAGACGTGTTGACTCTGACACAGCCTATGTGTGTGTGTATGTGTGTATATTTGTGTAAAGGCCCCATCACATGATCAGTGGGGAAGTGTTGTGGCCAAGCATGGTGCCGAAGAGCGTGGTTCAGCTGGAGTTTTTTGCCATTCACTAACCTGCTCGAGCAAGGATGGTGCTTCAGTTCCGCACGTCTACACAGTCATTTTCCACGGAATCTCTGCTTCCATGCTGAATCACCACACTTGCCCACTGATCGTGTGATGGGGTCTTAAGGGGGAATGAGAGAAGGATAAGAAAAACTAGGAGGCTTGATGTATGAAGATGAGAGAGAGAGAAGGGTAATAAGAAAGAGTAGTCGATTCAAAGTGTGGAAACAGAGAGAGAGAGAGATTACTTTCAGAGTACTAACTACAAGTACTGCCTATTACCTACAGAAAACTATTAACTGCCACACTGTATTTAATGCAGATACAGTACCAATATTTATTTATATATTAAAAACACACACACACACACACACACACACACACACACACACACACACACACACACACACACACACACACACACACACACATACACTGCAATATTTTTAGGGAACTACTTGCTGAATACTACTGCATTTATAGAGAATTACTTACCACATATTACAGTACTTAAAAAGAAATACTACAAATATCATATACCGGTACAGAGAACTTCTAGAGCAGCAAGCAGCAGGTGGTGTAGGTAATATCTGGGCAGGGCTGTCAAGCCACAGCAGCGGCCCATCCACCACCCTCACCCCGGAGACTCAGGCCCTGGCCACACTGGATTTCCCAGATGAGGATGAGGATGATGAGTACCGCCCAGAGGCAGATGATCAGGTGAGAGATTGACCTGAGGAATGTACAATCGCTCAAAGAAGTGATGACTCACTTTCATTAAGTTTCGGACAAAACTCCCTGGGTGTGGCAACATTCATTTAGGAGACGGAAACAGTCTTTACCTGCCCTGCAAACATTATTTATGGTGTAAAAAAAATTAATCTTGCAAAAATACTGGTTAAGTTTAGCCTTTTTTTTTTTTTAATAGGTCAATCAAAAAATAAACAAATAGTGACATCTGGCATGTTTTCACAACTTATGCCAGCAGTTACCAATGAAGCGATTTTCCCGCTAAATTTAGAGATTTCAAAAGCAGAGTAGCTGGTATAAAATTATTACATTTCTCTAGTTTTTTTTTTTTTTTCAGGTCTTGTCCATTTCTTTCTTTAGGTCTTGCCCATTTTTTTTTTTTTTTTTAAATTTCCCTCAGTCTGGCGGATTTCTACCGCATCTGAGTCTAATTTAGCGGATTTCAATAATTCTTCCTTTGGCAACAGTGCACGGCAGGCCTTCCGTCTGACATCAGTCATTACCACGCCAGGGAAGAGAGAGGGTGTCTCGACCTTTGTCACAGTTCCGCCCCTCCTTATTTTTAATATAATGTTTTTGGTTTTAATTATCTTCATTGTCGAGTTCATGCTTTTGGCTATCAACCTCTCCCTCTTTAGTTCTTCCATGCAACTGCCCTACATGTTTTATAACATGTTGGATTTTCGTGTGAATAAAAATGACCAGTTTTCCACTTATGACTGCACTGGTTTCACTAACGTCACTGAATGCCGGCAGATTAATTTGCTTCTTGATAGCAACACAAGTGGTAAGTAGTTGTTCTTGGGCACATGTATTAATCCACCTGTTTTGGTCTTGTGTTATGAGGAGCTCCAGTAGCAAATTTCCTATGTTCTACCTCTGTATCGCTTATCTATCTGTTAACTGTCAAGATGCCAGTATATCTGGCTTACTGGAATATTTGCTAAATATAGAGCAATAATCTGCTTGCACCGATAGGCTGTAGTTTCTTGTTGATCAATCTTGCTTTCAGGCTTTCAGCACGTACGGGTTTACCCGTGTGAATATCATCCTGCATAGAGAATTAAATGTGGATAATAATATATCTTTAGATGTTTATTTTTCTGATTTGATGGCACTAATGATTTCGAATTATGATTATCCGTGGGTTTTATTTTATGGGACATATTTCCTTCAGTATTGTTGATTTTGAATGGAAAATAAGTACAGAGATAGCCCAATTATCCGGGCTATATGGTGTGAAGGGATGACTGAATAGTCCGAAATCACGATTAATCCGGTGGAAACAAAAAACAAGTTCTGTTAGACTGATTTATTTACCGGTAAATGTACACTTAATGTAGCAGAAAGACCTTACCAAATCTTTGCATATGCATCCTGCTTATTTCCGTATTTTTCTAGTTTCAGTTGGGTAGATTTTTTGATCTTGCTGAAAAATTTCTTCCCTGTTATTATCGCCACGTTCTTGAAGCTGTACCTACGATTGTTTCCAACGCATTGAAAGAAACTCAACATACCCAAGTGTGGATTTCGTTTCCCAACTTCCAAACTGGAGATTAAGTTAGGTTAAATTATCAGGTGCAGTTAAGCTAAGTTAGGCCAGGTTTGGTTAAACAATTAGATCAGAACAGTACCTTCTGCCATTATGTTAACTAACAACAAGAGTTGTCACCAGAAGAACAGCTAAAAACAACGAGGAAAGAGATTTAACACGAAATGTTTATTTGCCAACCCAGAAATAATCAGAAAAACATAACAGAATATCAAGATGAACTGATTTGGTGAGGTGCTTTTACTGCTTACAGTAAAGCGTTTGCTTAACCCCCTCAGTGGCAGTGAGTTCAAAAATTTGCATGCTCCCGTGGCAGGCCTTGGAACCATTTTTTCTAAGTTCTAAAATCAGTTTCTTTTTCTCACAGACGTGGTAAGACTCGTCTGGTGCACTTTTTTTCTTTTTTTTGCCCCTAAACCCATCTGATTTGCTATGAATCGTGAAAGAATAAAATTAGGGCACATGTTACATTAACATTTAAACATATCAACGAAAACATCTGGGATGAAGTGACTGCCTGGCTGCTTGGGATGGTACAGCAGGTTTGTGTAACCATACCAGTGACCTTCGTTCCATTTCCATAATTGTTCGCAGATTTTATAGCTCCCTAACTCAGCGTCACTGACACCGGTACAGTAATGCACTGTTCAAGGATGGCAGCTGTGAAGGGGTTAATGGAAATAAATAATTATTTGTATCAATACTGTCTCACACATACACATAACAATGAACAAAGAATGAACAGTAAATGTACACTCAGCTGTAAAGAGCAGAAATAACTGTATGCTCTGTCGGTCCGAAATGTGTTGGGAACCGCGACATTGAACAAAGAAAGTGGGATGCTAACTTACCAGAGCACGTGAGACGAAAGTTTTTTTTTTTTTTTTATACTAGTAAACATTTTTGCTCCATTTTGCCCCCTAAAATTGTGAAATCTATAAATTTTCATGTAAGCATGCAGCCTAATGACCTTACCAAGTCAATTTATATTCCTCTAGTTTGTTTTCTGTATTTCTCTGCTAATTTTGAGAGTGGTAAATTACCTTTCTCTCGCAGAAAGATTTTCTCTCAATATCATAACGTTCTGTAAACCTTACCTACTATTGTTTTCGGCATAATGGAAGAAACTTACACAAAATTAAGGGGCATGTTACATTAACATTTAAACATATCAGCGAAGACATCTGAGAGGAAGTGACCACCTGGCTGCTTGCGACAGTATTATACAGTGGGGTCGTGTAAACACACCAGTGACCTTCGATCCCTTCCCATAATTGCTCGCAGTTTTTTTTTAGCTTTTAACTCACCGTCACTGACTCCGGTACAGTAAAGCATCGTTTAAGGCCGACATCTATGAAGGGGTTAATGGAATACATTATTGTTTGCATCAATACTCTCTCTTTCACACATACACTTAAGAATGAACATAATGTACACTTAACTAAAAGAGACAGAAATAACTGTATACTCTGCCAGTCTGAAATGGGAAGCGCGATATCTAACGAAGAATGTGAAACTGAGTGCTAACTTAAGAGAACACATGAGATGGTAGAGTAATTTTTTTCTGATTAGCAAACATTTCTGTTCCATTTCATCCCCTAAAATTGTGAAACTCATAAATTTTTGTCTAAGCATACAGCCTAAAGACTTTACTAGTTCATTTCATATTCCTCTAGTTTGTTTTCTGTATTTTTCTACTTTGAATTTGGTAATAATTACCTTCTCTTGCTGAAAGATTTCCTCCTTTATCATCAGCACGTACTTTAGGCCGTACCTACGACTGTTTTTGGCATAATGGAAGAAACTTATTCAGCATAATAAGAAGTGGATTTCAATTAGAAATGGATTTCGTTTCCCAGTTCTCCAACTGAAGCGCAGGTTTGGATAGGTTAAATTATTAGGTAGTTAAGCAAGGTTAGGCTAGGTTAGGTTATCAGTCGCCTAACCAAACTCCACCCTGCCATCCATGTGATCGAGTTGTGAGCAGGAGGTGTGGGTGGGGGGACAGACTCACGTTCGTTTACCCATACCTCACTCACTAGCAACCAGATGCTTTGTGTTTAAACCGGAGCTATCATACGAATAATTCTATGTATTACTGTACCACTGAACCATTCAGTCACAGCCCGGATATACCGAAGGCTGGATAATCCGATCCTGGATAATCGAGCTTTCACTGTATTACAATAGTTTCTACGCATTTTAACCCTGAAACCATTGAGCGTTATGGAGTGCGTTTCACATTCTTTCGTTCTGCTAAGCCCCAACTTTAGTGTATTGTGGTTTCCTCTTCCGTAATGCGAGATATACACGGTAAAAACACAAACATATTACTTTTGGTGTTGTTTACCCAAATACTGCTCTTTCCGGTGTGCAATATAGAAAATATAACATGGCCGTGACAGTTGCCAGATACCACTTTCTGAGCGAAAGGTACTGGGAATCAGGTCATCACTTCTTTGGGTGATCATACCAGTAGTTGGATGTAGGAGAGTGTATTGTATTTAGATTTCCATGATGAGGATGAGTCCAGTGAATGTCACATGAAGACTAATGACCAGAGACTGATTAGGAGAGTGTGTGTGAATGAAGGAGGTTCTTTGTAAGAGTATATGTCAGTATAGGAGGGTGTATGTGGACATCTCAGATGAGGTAGACAACCAGGTGAATGTTTTTTAAGCAGGGTGATTCAGAATATTGCACACCCAGTGTCACTAGTTACAGTATTGTTGTGTGTTGTAGGGAAAAATGTCACAGAGGCAGACAATCAGTTAATACAGTAAACTCTCTATTATCTGGCGTAATTCAGCCAAGCCCTATGCCAAATAATGTGAAATACTGGATATTGCATAGTACCCCTCATTGGCTCGACATTTGGCATTGAGCCGGATATTGCATTACTGTCTGTCTTGACCCTCTATCCTAAAACTTTCCCATTAGTAAAAGATGAAAATTAAGCATTTTACAATCAGGTAATGATAAAATTCAGTAATACAGTACCGGTTGGCTACCATTTAGTAGTCGGTTGATACACCTTGACACTGGATATTGCACAGAACCACTAGTTATGTACCAATTCAGCATTAGATATTGCATAATTTCGTGCAGCACCGGATATTGCAACGACAGGTAATTGAGAGCTTACTGTATGTATATACAATACATTATATACTGTACACCCAACCGTCCAACCCTCGGCTATTGCGGGTTCCGCTATAGCATTTTATCGCTAATGTGCCTGTATAGAAAACCTACCCAAATACCCTTATCACAAACTAAGTGCCTGTTATCATGCACCAGAAGTGTTTAAAAAAAATTCAAAAAGGCCGGGTTCTGGCGCTCCACCCAACTAACATTCACTTGCTGATTGGTCGCGTGACGTCAGCACCAGCCGAGCGCTGACTGGCCGCCCAACCGAGTCTCGACCGCCGCCCGCCAGGCCATTCAAGTGCTCGTCCTCAGCTAGCGAACAGTGACAGCGAGAGCAATATCCTTTTTTGTGGTATTACAATAGCCAAATAACTCAAACTCAGATGGCCACTCCTTACTGGATTATGGCGTCTGGCAATTGATAGATAGATCACCCATAGCTGTCTTTATTAACGACTGCGAATTTTGTTATTGTTGTGACGGCGAATTTGACTTGACGGCGAATGGTCCCGAAACCATCAGTCCTTCCTGACGACTTCTTTATAGCTTTTATTTTTTTCCTTTAATGTTGATGACTAATGGCTTTGAAAAATAGTTTCACACTGTATTTTTTTTTAATGGGCTCTGAAACTTATTCCTGGAAAAATATGCATGATGCTGGATGGCCATCAAAAGGAATAGTAAGTTCTGTTTCTTAGTAACCCTTCCCGTAAAACAAATAACTCAAAGTCAAATGGCCACCCCTCACGCGATTATGGCGTCTGGCAATAGACAGATAGGTAGATCACCCTTAGCTGTCTTCATTAATGACAGCGAATTGTCTCGTTGTTGTTGTGACAGGGAATTTGATGATGGCGAATCGTACCGAAACCATCATTCCTTCCTGACGAATTCTTTATAGCTTTTATTTTTTTCCCTTATTGTTGATGACTAATGGCTTTGAAAAATAGTTTCACACTGCATTTTTTTTTTTAATGGGCACCGAAACTTATTCCTGGTGAAGTATGCGTGATGCTAGACCGCCATCAAAAGGGATAGTAAGTTTTGTTTCTTATTAACGCTCCCTGTAAAACAAATAACTCAAAGTCAAATGGCCACCCCTTACGGGATTATGGTGTCTGGCAATAGACAGATGGATAGATAGATCACCTATAGCTGTCTTCATTAATGACGGCGAATTTTCTCATTGTTGTTGTGACGGGGAATTTGACGATGGCAAATTGTCCCGAAACCATCAGTCCTTCCTGACGACTTCTTTATAGGTGAAAAGATTAGTAAGAGAGAGTAAGAAGAGAGTGGATGAAGAATTTGGAAGGAATTTGAGTGCATAGTGGAGGGAATGTAAGAAAATGTTCTGGAAGGAGGTAAAGAGAGCTAGACAGGGTGCCAACGAAGTCAGTGGGGGTGTGAAAGATAAAAATGGTAGATTACTAGTGGAGAAGGGAGAGAAAGTAAACAGATGGAGAGAACACTTTAATGAACTGTTGATCATAGAGAATGAAAGTAATGCAAGTATTCTATAAGTGGCTGAGGAATGGCAGAGAGAAGGAGGGTTGTGAGAAGAGGGGAAGTAATCAGTAGGATGGAAATTGTGGAAGCAGTGAAGAAAGTTAAAATGGGGAAAGCCCCAGGAATTGATGGAGTGTGTGGTGAAATGATGAAGCATGGGGGAGAGATAGTAATAGAATGGATGTGGAAGGTGTGCAGATTGGTATGGGAGGAGGGTAGAGTCCCGGAGGATTGGAAGTCAGGTATAATTATTCCTCTGTACAAAGGAAAAGGGGAAAAAGCAGTGTGTTGTAATCATAGAGGCATTTGCCTTCTCAGTGTAATAGGAAAAGTATATGGTAGGAAACTTATTGACAGAGTTAGGGAAATTACTGAGGAATTAGTTGGTGAAGAACAAGGAGGTTTTAGGAAGGGAAGAGGTTGTGTAGACCAGATATTCATTCTTAG
>JAGKTI010038644.1:0-10688 GCA_018397915.1 Birgus latro | reverse complement strand
AGCAGTTTCTCGAAGTCCTATCAAAAGATGGAGCCTGTTTAATGAATATGTGCCAAAAGTTCCTGGTTTGTCTGAAGCTAAACTGAAAGAGGGCATATTTACTGGACCTTATATTAGAAAACTGATTCCTCTTGCAGTATTTGATGGTGTAGTGGTTGATCTGGCTTGGGTATTATTCAGAGAAGTAGTTTTTAAGTTTTTATGTAATATTCGGGATTGAATTTTTTTTAAAAAATTGCGATAAACATGTTGGTCAAGTTTTAGGATTTGGGTTGCAACCTCAGTCTCAAAGTTCACTTTATTGATTCGCAGTTGGAATTTTTCTATGAAAATCTTGGAGCGGTGAGTGAAGAACAGGGTGAAAGATTCCATCAAAATATCAAGGGCATGGAAAGAAGGTATCAGGGACATATTAGAATGTCAGTATGATTGCAGACTACTGCTGGATGATTCATAAGGGCACACCAGAAAAAGTGTATAAATGACTGGCCACCAAACAATGTTTGGAAGCAAAACAATTGAGAAGTTACAAGGACTAGAGAAGTTATATGAGTAATGGAATATATATAGCGTTGTTTCCTTCATGTTTATGTTTAAAAAATTACATTGACCAATTATTTTCATTTTCTATTTTCTTAGAATAATATTGTATAGTTCGATAGAAATTTTTAATTTGCTATATTTTAACTAATTTTCTTTTTAATTTTGTAAGAAAATGTGATGTGATGGAAACATTCTAAATGCATTTTTTTAATTGTTAAGTGCAATTAAAATAAATACTCAGAATTAAAACAATTTTCATTGACTTTAATTTTGCAGACCTGTGTAACTACTCACTTTGGTGATGGTGGTGCTGTAAACCCCATACTCATCATATACCTATAATTTCTCAGTCTGGCAATGGTGGTGCTGTGAAATAATCATCATGATCTATAATTACTCAGCCTGGTAAGGGTGCTGCTATGAACCCCACTCTCATCTTGATCTATTATTACTTAGTCTGGCAATAGTGATGCTATTAACTCCATACTCACCAAGACCAGTGTGAAGCAGACGACCAGCGTCGAGGTAAACACTCCTGCCCACACCTGGTTGCCCAGTGGAGAGTAAAAACTAAGCCAGCTGGGTTTGAACACGGGCTTGGCCATAGCGAAATGCAGAGTGTCCTGATCGAGTGTGTAAGTGAAGTCACACCTGTGACATATCAGTGGGTAGATTAGGTCATGTACTGTTCAGTTGACCATGCATGAACCTGGGACAGTGTCCATGTAAAATGGACGTATAGCTACAGTTTCAGACGTTCTTGCATCACAGATACTTCGTTTCAGCTAACATTTAACACCTCCCTTCATTCATGTCAGTGCCAACAACAATGTGATTATGTCAAGGCTGTCAAGTGTACCAAATGATATGCAATATTGTCCCAGGTTCATATGCTGTTAAATGTACAGTCGACAGCAGAAGCTCGTCCCTCTCAGCGTGCGTGATACGAGCCTGTTGATCTGGGAACACTGTATGAGATAGATTTGACAGCCTGAAGTCTAGGGTATTATGTTGATAAAAGTCATTGAGTATGAGGCCTTTGAAGAATTTCTAATACTTACCCTTTAAATACCCATTCTCTTCATTGCGGGTGCGATAAAAAATGGTGAATGTTTTGAAGCTAGAGAGTAATTTTTCTGCAAAATCTTCTGACAACTGGAGGCATATCGTTGCAGTTATCACCAAAATAATTAACAAACAAGCCATGTATCCTGAGATCCTACCAACAGAGTTTTGATACAATATGCCCATTTGATTTAGAGATATTTTGGTAATGGCCAGACACAGACACTTCACCAGACACTGGGAATTACATTAGCGCCTCGCTAGGCGGGCGATAATAAATTGCGGCTGAAGAATTGTTCATTTAATTTATGTGCCCTTAATTCAGAATGGTTACATAAAAGTCTCACTTACCTCTCGAGATGAAAGGGTAGCACTGGAAAGACAACACTGGCAACGAAGGACTGTCTGGTCTTCACCTGACCAGTTACCTGTGGAAAATGAAGTGATGTCTGAACGTGGCATACTCATGTAGCACAGTAAGACCTTCCGGCGAAAAAGCATCTTACTGGGTAAGACAATAGTCCCCTGAAGTACAGTATTCTCTGTTTTATCCTTACTGTTGTCAGATGATATTCAGGTCAGGAGAGATTTTTGGAAATATAAAGGTTAAATGTAGGTTTCATAAACCCCCAAATAAAGCAGTCAGGAAATTTTAAAAATAAAATGCGACACAGGATTAAAGGAATTCTAAAAAAATGAGAATCCATTTAATTGCTTCCTTCTACTTTCCCTTTAGACTGTCCTGTGTAATTCTGCCCTTTACGTTAGAATACGTTATCCTGTACTTAAGCCACATTAGAAATTCCACCCTTGAGAATAACACTTGTCACTTTACGTCTTAGGCCAGTCCAGGGAGTCTGACCACACTGTCATAATATATATTTTTAGCCTTCTCTTCATTCAACTTACTCCATCAGCCTTGTCCATTAGGTTAATATTGCTCATATCCCTTTAGCTCCATAAAATATTTTGCTGCCTAAAACATTTTGCAGCAAAAGGCATTTGCTGCATAATGTTTCTCTGCATAAAACGTTTTGCTGCATAAAACGTTTCGCTGCATAACGTTTTCCTGATTAAACGTTTTACTTCATAAAACTTTTTGCAAGAGTGAAAAATAAATAAAGAAGGAATCAGTGTACAAAGCAAAATATTACAGAAAATGGAAGTATCATTAAACCTCTCATTTCAAAGACATCTTTTAACAATTAATTTTCGTTATTTCCAGACGTAATTGTTCAGCTCAACTGAAGGGCCTCGGAAAAGGCCCCATTAAGCACTCCAATACTAAAAATTCTGTCATGAACAGAGTCACCGGGTGGTTGTAGGAGTAGAATGAGATCTCCTTGAGCTGAAAGGCTAAGGCCCATATTCCTGCTTTTCTAACACACTAATCCTCTCAATAAGAGGGGATTAGTGTATTGGAAAGACAAATTAGTTTATAACTTTATATTGCCTTATAAAAACATAGATAATTATTCCTTATTTTTAAAGTAAATTTAATTTGGCAACCAAATTTCCATTCTCGAGTGTATCTAAAAAGTTGTATCTATTTTTTTTTTTTAAGAGGTGTGTAAAACAATTTCTAGAAATCAAATTTTGCCTTAGATCCAAATTATCATTTTTAAATATTTTATTCGTTTTCATGTAAAAATAAAAGATAAGATTGGAGTATAAAATCGAATTTTGTTCCATTATGCTAATCATTAGTGTCAAACTCATGGCCCGCGGGCCAAATGTGGCCCTCGGGATGGTCATAAATGTCCCGTGAGATGACAGTAAGATTTATCAGTCCGTGAAACTATAACTTACTATTATGAATGAAATTATAATACTGAGAGAAAATTCCAAAACTACCTTTTATTCAAAATGGTAATAATTATATTTCAATTAAAATTGCTAATAATATCGCGCTTATAAAGGGAAACTTTTTGCAAATACATATCACGAATTTGTTTAAAACCGAAGACGCAGCCATTTCCTGTATCTGAAGGCATAAGCCGCCAGGCCCAAACGTTTTAACTGTCACGAAAGACACGAAGAAGCGGTGTACGCCAGTACTACACTAAACCTCGCATATTTTTTAGCGATATCGTGAGTTATACTTCGCTTTTTAATAACTCAGTTAATCAAACTTTGACTAAATATATGCCGAATTGAGGTGTACCTTTGTAATAAAGTAGGGAAACGTCAAAACCGGTAACCACCACCTTGTGCCAGGCTTCGCTACTGTAACCACCACCTTATGCCGGGTTTCGCTACTGTAGGCTATGTCACCACGCGTTCAGGTTCATGTTGTGTGGGCGGTTTTATCCATTTATTTATTATTATTTTATTTTCGAGCATTGTAAATTTTTAAAATGTAAAAAAATTCAAATCACCTGTTTGCCTTCCAGGCTCTCTCTCTCTCTCTCTCTCTCTCTCTCTCTCTCTCTCTCTCTCTCTCTCTCTCTCTCTGCTTGTTTGTCTGTCAGACCTCTCTTACAAATAGAGATATATATATATATATATATTTGCTGGCCCTCGAGACCGTAACTAAATTAAGAATTGGCCCTCGAAAGGTTTTGAGTTTGACACCCCTGCCCTAGATTCATGAGAGAACTGGCTCAGACCTTCAGTGTATACATCACAATAGGTGCACGAGAACCATTTTAGATAACAGTGGATGAGGATGATCTCACTGTAAAGCTCTAGAGAGCCCCGGGAACATTGCCGTTGAGAGCACATGTGAAGGGTCTCACAGGTATTGCCGCATCCCGTTCCATAGATGATTGACGGCATGGACAATGCCACAAAAGGTCTTGCTCCCTTCTGATATATAAGAAACTTTGGATCTATGTGGATTATGTAAGTCATGACTGAGATAAGCAGGTCCGATTAGGGAATGCTGTTGGACTGGCTCCATTACAGTTGGGTATGGCTTTCACTCTTCATATTCCAGGAGATTGGTGTCAATTTGTACTTAATGTGATGTGATATATAATTATATAACGGGGTAAAATATTGTATTAGCTACAAATACTTACATCGTTTCGGTTAGGGGTGGGTTGAACTTTGCCTTGACAATAAATGTTTAAATATACTGATTATTATGTAAGCAAAATAGTTTCCACGTATACCTGAACTAACAATTTTGTATTATCAGGGACAAGGAATCTCCCTAACATCTCTTCCTTAGCCGCATATTTCTGTACATAGCTCGTTAATAATCAATTTTGTGTTATTTATACGATCTGGCGTGGAAACGAAAAGACGTAACTAGTAAGCATGAGAGGCAAGGTGTCGTAAGCAAAACTTTTTTTTTTTTTCCTCCGACTCTTGGCATAAGCTTCACAGCCTGCTATCAAGACCCAGAGGCCTCCTATATACCATACACCTCCACATGTCACCACTTCGGCGCTAACACCTACCGTCCATATTGAATACATGCTAGGGCTGTCTCATACAGGACTGGTGCATTGATATTAGCGGGGGTATTTTTACGACATGTCGGCGGGACTTCTGGTAGATCAGTAAAGCCCGATTTAATGAAATTCAAGTCCTTAAACTGTTCCCTACCCCAGCGCGGATTTGAACCTGGGTCCGTCGGGACTGCAGGCTACCTCTCTTCCGATTGAGCCACCGCCTCCCCCTTTGCTAAGGAAAAGGTGCTAGGGAGCCTTCTTAGCCGAGGAGAATATGAGCCTTAATGTTTCAGATGCTTAATGGTATTTTATGAATGAGGAACCTGGATAAAATCGTCTGACTTTAGCGACGACCAAATTAAGCAAATTCCAAGCAAAATTTACTCTCCGTGGATAAAGGGCATTTTTTAAAACTTCTTTATCCACCGAAAACTAACTTTTGCTAGATATTTTCTGAGATTTGAAAAGTTATACAGAATGATTAAAGATAAGACAAATCAATACACTTCACCAAATGGAATCACTACTAATATTTTTTCATACTTCACTATAAATGTTCCTTGATGCTTCACCTCGTCCCAATTGCTTGATGGTAAAATATGGAATGTGAAATTGAGTGCCCTGGCCAGATACACCAGCTGTCTGTAGTCCATGCCAGAGTGTGTGGTGTTGTCGCCCTTCCCTGACGTGATCCAATAGGGTTCATAGGGAAGACGCGTAGCGTTGACCCTCCTGCCGTGAAAACTGAAACAATATAAATTTTCTCAGCCCATATTGACTTGTTTTGCAACATTGGCTCCTATTCACGTTAGTTAAGGAGGCTCCTTAACCCGCAAACACCAGGCTTTTGGATTCGTGCTTTAACCCCAGACATGTCTGGGATTCCGGACATTCCTTTGAAGGTTAAAAAATGTATATATAAATGGCACAAATTTTATTCCTATGTTTTTTTTTTACATGAAATACATTCATTTCTAAAGTAAATTATCTATCACTTACATTTCGAAATGAAACTAGCATAGAAGTAAAAAAAATGAAAAAAAAATGTCAAAATGGGAGAAAACACGACTTATATCTTCTAAGGATCACAGCCAGCCCCAGTCTTGAGGTATGCCACTGAAACTTTGCACGTGTGGAGTTCATATATCCCACGTGATGCTCCATAGGTTACTTTTTGCAATTTTGCAAAAATGAAGGTTTTTTTTTCTATGCTCCAGACATGTCCGGGATTCCGGACGCTGGGGCTCTAACACTATGGTAGAAACAGGGGTCACATGATTGCACCTCACACGGCAACAGCACATCTCAATGTGAGCTGTAATGGGCAGCCAGCCTCATAGGCCTAATACTGTCTTGTCCACAACGCAAAATAGGCCTCTTTTCAGAATCTCGAACAAGCATGCTGATTACGGGTTAACACCTCTTCCTTAGAGATTTCCGTTTTGTTGTGTGTGTGTCCCACTCTGAGTATAGGCTTCACAGCCTGCTAAAAGGCCCAGCAGTCCTCCTACATACCATACACCTTCAACATGTCACTTAGATATTTTCAGGGGAAAATGTAATTCAGGAGGAAAATGTAATATTGTATAATTGGAGTATACAATGTATAGCTATGTGAGCCAGGAATGACTATCAAGTCATTTATTACGAGAGAATAGACTCGTGAAATCAAGTAGCGATTTCACTTTTATGCTGGCTTACTTCGCCAATTCTCTAGAGTCGAGAATCTATAGACTTTCTCAACGGTACACAGCAGAGACTAGACGCTCAAGTAGGCTGTAATATTGTACCGTTGGCCTCTGAGAAAGTTAGTTTCTCACCTTAACATTCAAATAATAATAATAATAATAATAATCAGGATCTTGGCTGAGCCAAACTCCTAGCTAGCACAACGGATTTAAGGATTAATGCCAAAAGCTGGCTTAAGTACCAGTCGTGATTAATATAAAGAGTTGTGCTAACGTGGAGTAGCAAAAGTGTACTAAATATGTGGGAAAATTAAACATGACTGTTACATTTAACAAAGCTCAAGAAAACGAACTGTAAATTTATTGAATACTAGAAAATAAATTTATGTTACATGACTCCAATTGAAATCAAGAAAGGGAAACACACTCACTCAAACACTCAGACAAATAGCTAAATAACCCAACAAACTTAAGCCTAGGAAAACAAAAGAAAATACTGATCGGTATAGGTGAGACCGTGCTGCTGACAATCACCAAGCTGGTGGGAGCTTCGGGGATTCACGCCAATACAAGCTGAGATATGAAATCACTAAGAAAAGTGATCACTCGAGCTTTCGCAAAGCACAACCCACATGCACAGCGACTAGAGACAGACTGACTCTGTTTCCGAGTGTCTGACGCAAGGACGTGTGAAAAGGGTGTGGCCGGTAATGGCCAGGGAGGCGGAAGCGATAATTCAGAAATTATCGCTCAGAGGAATGCACTATCTGCACATAAAAACAATCACTCGTGAAAGAATGACAAAAGTTTTGACAGCTTGATGCGAATATAAGTATGCGAGCGGACGGTTGAGAGAATGAGCGAAATCTCTTGCATTTCAGAATCATTCATTGCTCTCGCAAAATCACTCGATGTCACAATTTACGTTACATAATTTTACGATGTAGAAAATTCATGACAGATATGAGTGGTTAATATTCGTTTCTATGTTAGGTTTTAAGGAATTAAGTAACAGACAGTAAAGTGTAAGAAACAAAACAAATAACTTAGCAAAGGTGTTAAGGAGCTTCCTCAATCCACGAGAATACGGGATAAATGTCGACATTTTTCATTTTCTGGTTTTGGCCAAAAATATCAAATAACCGGCGTTACCCGGCGTTGCTCGAGTTATCCACGTTATGGATAATTGGTATAATTACACCTCCATGGAAAGCACATGACGATCCGCCCTGGAATATTGGTTTTGATTTTCTCTTTGGTTTATATGAAATTCCCAAGACATCCATCAGGTTCCATATCCTCCATATCCATGCTAGATTCTCATTTCGTGTTTGGGAAAGCTCTTAAGGATACTCACACAAACTCCATTTTTTAATAGCTGATTATTTTATGCCCGGTCATGATTGGAGGCCAGGGTTTCTGCTCGCTTCCCCAGACTGCAAATGTAGCTTCTGTGATACCAGTACTTTGGGTTTTGTGTGTGAGCATGCAAAATTCTGCTTATTTTCCTTAAAAACTATGGGTAATTTTTGAAGGTGGGTTGGGTCAGTGGCGTGCTGTGCTTATAGTTCTCATGACCCTCCTCAGATTCATTATGTTTTCCTGTCCTTGTCGTGTAAAATCGTTCAGCAGCAGCAAAAATAAACTAAAAACACGACCTACTGAAATGGCTAACAAAACGAACAGCAAGACAAAAAGTAATGTTAACATAATAGAGAATGAACACATAGTTTAAAAAATACTGAGTGTCATGTTTCCGGAAAACATGCCCATGTGAATGGAAGTGGTGGTAATTTGCTTTTAAAAGAAATGTGGATGTATATCTGTCGTGTCCATGCAGAAACTGACTCCCTGCCTGTCTATCCACCTATCTATCTATTGCCCGACGCTGCATCCTGTGACGGTTGGTCTCGTCAAAAGAACCTTCAGGCCTTTCTGTCTCCGCCCAAGTAACGACCTTCTTCCCACGACACAACTCACTCTCTTAACACTCTTGTATTCCATGACACGACATTTTTCTTCCGACTCTGAGCACAGAGTTGACAGTCCATTTTTGAACATACAGGAGCTCTCACTAGCCAGACATCTTCACATGTCACGATACTGGCACTAATATCCAATGCCTACACATGTTCAACTGGTTTCATTCAGGTCTGGTGTGCACGTATTAGCAAGGGTGTTATGGGGACATGTCAGTGAGTAGCATGGAAGACATGTCACTTCTTTATCTGTTCAACGACCATCTCCAAGTTGAGAATCTTGTAGTAGGATGATTAAAGGATTAAAGAATCCCCGAGCTAGACCTTACAATGAGATCATATAGCCCCGCTAGGTAACAGGAGGGCGCTACCCCTCCCGGCACGGCAGTCCCGGGCGCGGCTCGAACTCGCTATGGATGACTGCGATTTTCTTTTTATCAACGTCTGTGGGATACACACAAAGTGAAGTCGTTTCAGGTTTAAGTAGAACCGATTCATTATCCGACTGATTTTCTAGGGAAAGAAAGAAATCGATATTTTGGTTGGAAACTGTTATATTTAGTTTACCTCACCTCAGCTAACCAACATGTGCATTCTCTATGACGCCTCACAATGCACCACTCATTCCTCACCAGACAGACGGCAACCCGTGCTCCCAGACATCACATTCTGTTCACATATACATGCCTCAACAACATCTGGTGAATGGAACCCAAATCCGCTACAAATCATATCTCCATCATTATCACCATAGAAACACAATCTAAACCGGAATGATCACGCCTCGCATACATAAACTGCAAGAAATCAGACTGGGCAGAAATCACTGAAGAAAAAGAGCAACATTTCAGCATACTAAACAACACACCCTGTCATTGGGAAAATGAGAATATAAGTCTAATGACAATGTGAATAACTGTCTTTGTCGATTGTCACAAGAGAAGCGACTCATAAAATCAAGTAGCGATTTCACTTTTATGCTGGCTTAATTCGCCAATTCTCTAGAGTCGAGAATTTTATTAAATATTCTCAACAGTACACAGCAGAGACTAATCGCTCAAGAATGCTGTATTACTTGCACTGTTGGCTTCTAAGAAAGTTTAGCTCACCCCTTGTCAATAAAATAATAATAATAATAATAATCAAGAGCTTGCTGAAGCAAACTCCTAGCTGGCACAACGGATTTAAGAATTAATACCAAAGAACTGGCCAATATATCAGTCGTGATTAATATAAGGAGTTGTTCTAACCTGGAGCAGAGAGTATGCTAAATGTGGAGAAATCAAACACGACTCTTACATTTAACAGAGCTCAAGAAAACGAACTGTAAATCTATTAATTACAAGAAAATAAATTTATGTTACATGAATATATTCAAAAATCAGAGCAAAAGAAATGCACTCACTCACGCACTCAAGCCAATAGCTAAATAATGCACTGAGCTGAATAGCTAAATAACCTTAAGCCTAGGAAACAATGTAAAGAAATACTGGTCAGAGGACCTGAGATCGCTGCACGAATAGGCTGGGCATCCATCACTGGTTGAACACTGCTATCGACTCTGGTGCTGCTACAGCCAATCACCAGGTTGGTGAGAGATTTGGGAATGCGCCGATACTGCAAGATACTGGAGGTCACCACGAGATGACTCTATCCGCGTTAAGTATCACACTCCGTGCTCCGTGACTGCCAAACGCCGACTGCCGCTGCTCAGGTGCCCATCACAAAGGCGTGTGAAATGGGCGTGGCTAACTGAACGGCCAGCAAGGCAAGGGTGAGGGAACAATAATTCACAAAATATCACTCAGTGGAATGCACTCTGTACATAGAGACAGTCACTCACGAGACAATGACAAACGTTTTGAAAACTCGATGCAAATATAAGCGGAGGGTTAAGAGAATGAGCTAAATTCTACGGATTTCAGAATTGTTCAATCGTTCCCACAATGTCACAAATTGTGATACTAATTTCATGGTTTAATTCATGACTTTGTCCCTGAAAATCAAATTTT
>JAGKTI010038643.1:0-10688 GCA_018397915.1 Birgus latro | reverse complement strand
AATGCCACTCTTATGTTGGTCAAGAGTTTATATGTCTCTCTAACTATCTTGTTGATGTGTTTTTCAGGTGACAAACTATCCTGGATCAGCACTCCTAAATCTTTCTCTTCTCTCGCTTTTGTGACTGGTTCATTACCCATCATATAATTCAGTGATGGTCTCTTGGTGCTTTTACCCATTTCCAATATTTTACATTTTTTTTGCGTTGAATTTCATTTCCCACATCCGGCTCCAGCCATGTATCCTATCCAGATCCTCCTGCAGCATTTTACAGTCCCCTTCAACCTCTACCTTCCTCAAGATCTTGGCATCATCAGCAAACAGACTTGCATAACTGTTTACTCCATCTACCATATCATTTATGTAAATCAGGAACATTACTGGCGCCAACACCAAGCCCTGTGGGACACCACTTGTTACTTCTCTCCATCCAGACATCCTGTCCTTTATTACTGTCCTCATTTGTCTGTCTCTCAAAAAGTCTTTCATCCATTCCAGGAGGTTACCCTTCAGTCCTCCTATATGCTCTAATTTCCACATTAGTCTCTTATGGGGTACCTTGTCAAAGGCCTTTTCCAAATCTAAATATACACAATCCACCCAACCGTCTCTCTCCTGCAGCACATCAATCGCTCTTGAGTAGGTCTTGGGAAGGTCACGGCCCAGGCCTAGCACACCACTAGCGACCGTTCAACACTGTTGTGGTTTCACCAGCAAAGTACTACCAGTGTGCTTGTATGTGGGACCTAGTTAAAGGCTGCAGCCAAGAAGTTTGCACACCTGCACTATGTGCACGACTTAAGGCTTCTGAAGGTTGGTTCTCTCGCTTCAAGCTTTGCCATGGACATAAAGGTCATTAGGTACATGGCATGGCCTTGAACGCAGCAGCGGAGGATGTAGACCTGTTCTGCCAGAAAGTGCAATGCCTGATCAAGGACAAGGGCCTTGCCCTTGGTCAAATCTATAATGCTGAAAAAACTGGTGTATTCTACACCTCATTTCCCACCAACACCTTGGCAGAGGAGAAGGACAAGACTGTGCTTGGTCGCAAGTTAACTAAACAACGTGTCTCTGTTTTGTGCTGTGCTAATGCTAACGGGATGCACCGCCTCAAACCCATTGTTCTTCGGCCTGCAAAACAACCCCATTGTTTCCGTGGGTTGATGGATAGCCTGCCTATTGTGTGGTACCATTCTGTGTAGGCCTGGATTACTGCCAAGATCTTCAGAGACAGGTTCCACAGACACTTCATCAAGGAGGTTATCCATTTTCAAATAAAGGTCTTGCTTGTGACAAGGTGAAGGCACTCCTGTTCCTGGACAATACCCTGCCACATCCATCTGAGAAGAATTTGTCTGCTGATAATGGTTACATTAGGTGCATGTTTCTGCCAACTAATACCACTGCTCTGATTAAACCAATGGACCAGGCTGTTACTGTGGCTGTCAAGAGACTGTACAAGCAGAGGTTCCTCAATGGGGTGATGGTGGTGCTGGAGGACGAAGACAGGGCCGAGGACACACATGGGGAGCAAACCTTGCAGAATCTTCGACGTTATGACCTGAAGTCTGCGGTGTTCAACTAGGTGCATGTGTCGAAGGAAGTCTCTGTGAAAACCCTTGAAAAAAGTTGGTCTCATCTCATCCAGGGATGCAAAACCAAGCACAACTTTGAGGGGTTTGACATGGATGAAAGGGCAAAAGAAGGAGTGTGTATTGTTGTGAATAACAGATGGAAGGAGAATATAAGAGAGTATGGATCAGTTGGGTCAAGGACTGTGTGGGAAAGAGTGAAAGTTAGACTACAAATGTGGGCAATTGTGTGCGTGTATGGGCCAACGCAAGATCGTGCAAGCAGAGTGAGAGAAGAGTTTTGGACAAACGTGGAAGCATGCTTCAAAAAGTTTGGAAGGAATGAGACAGTGTTTTTTGATTGGAGATATGAATGGAAAACAAGGGACTGTGAAAGTGGATGGAGTGGTTGATGAGTGGGGTGTGCCTGCAGAGATGGATGAGAATGGCAGTGCTTTAGTGGACATTTGTGCCAGGAGGGGGTTGGTGACAGCTAATACCCTCGCCAGGCACAAGATGATCCATAGGTATACATGGCGAGTGTTGAGAAGGGTGGATGATGAACTGAATGAACAGAAGGCAATGATAAATTATGTGTGTGTGGATGAAAGGATGAGAAGGTGTGTATTGGATGCAAGAGTATATAGAGGTTGGGGGAGTGAACTTTCAGACCACCACTTGGTGGTGTTCAGAATTAAAGTCTACACAAAATGAAGAAGGAGAAGAAGGGAAAGACAGGAGGAAGTAGCTCTTACAAGGAGGGTAGAAAAGTTACAAGAGGATGGAAAAAAGGCTGAATATAAAAGGGAAGTGGAGAAGCGATTGGATAAATACAGACTGGAGCAGACGGGGGATGTGGAAGGTGTGTGCAAGGTATTCACAGAAGAAATCTGTGCAGCATGAGGTGGTATGTGTGGTGAAGAGAAGACGAAAGGAGGTACAGGGAACAGCATGGTGGACTGAAGAGGTGAGAGAGGCTGTGGCCCAAAAGAAGAAAGCATATAATGAGTGGATGAGAAACAAGGGCGTCGAAGAAGTTGAGAGACGGAAGAGAGAGTTGTATGTAGAGAGGAGGAGAGAGGTTAAAAGATTAGTAAGAGAGAGTAAAAAGAGAGTGGATGAGGAATATGAAAGGAATTTGAGTGCGAAGTGGAGGGAATGTAAGAAAATGTTCTGGAAAAAGGTTAAGAGAGTTAGACAGGGTGCCAAAGAAGTTAGTTGGGGAGTGAAAGATAAAAATGGTAGATTACTAGCAGAGAAGGGAGAAAAGGTGAACAGATGGAGAGAACACTTTAATGAATTGTTGAACATAGAGAATGAAAGTAATGTAAGTATAAGTGATTGGAGAATGGCTGGGAGAAGGAGGGATGTGGGAAGAGTGGAAGAAATCAATAGGATGGAAGTGGTGGAAGCAATGAAGAAAGTTAAAATGGGGAAAGCCCCAGGAATTGATGGAGTGTGTGGTGAAATGCTGAAGTATGGGGGAGAGATAGTAACAGAATGGATGTGGAAGGTGTGCAGATTGGCCTGGGAAGAAAGTAGAATCCCGAAGGACTGGAAGTCAGGTATAATTATTCCCCTGTATAAAGGAAAAGAGGAAAAAGAAGTGTGTGGTAATCAAAGGAGCATTTGCCTTCTTAGTGTAATAGGAAAAGTATATTGTAGGATTATTATTGACAGAGTTAGGGAAATACCAGAGTACAGTAATTGGTTGGAGAAGAACAGGGAGGTTTTAGGAAGGGAAGAGGTTGTGTAGATCAGATATTCAATCTTAGATCTTTAGTGGAAAACTTTCAAGAGAAAGGAAAGAAGCTGTATGCAGCTTTCATGGATTTGGAGAAAGCATATGACAGAGTGGACAGACAAAGATTGTGGAAAGTATTAAGAATATATGGAGTAGATGGGAAGTTGCTGAAGGCCGTGAAGAGTATGTATGAGGGTGCTAAAGCTGCAGTGCGTGTGGATGGAGAACTGAGTGAATTTTTCCATTTGAAGGTTGGATTGAAACAAGGATGTGTCATGTCTCCATAGTTGTTCAATCTGTATATGGATGGGGTTATAAAAGCAATACAAGGTAGGGCAGTGAATGTTGGAGCAGTCCTAGTGAGAGAGGGCAGTGTTTGGAAACTCCCTATACTGTTGTTTGCAGATCATACTGTGTTGTTAAGTGAAGACAAAGGGGAGCTGCAAGGCTTGGTAGATGAATTTGGGTGAGTGTGTAAGAAATGGAATCTAAAGGTGAATGTAGGGAAGAGTAAAGTGATGGTCTTTGAGAGAAGTGAAGTCAGTGAATGTACAGTGAGATTGGATGGGGAGGATATGGAGTGTGTAAGTTCAAATAAGTACTTGGGTAGTGTGATGAGTAGGGATGGAAGTTTAAATGGTGAAGTGCTTGAAAGGCTGCAGCATGGAAGAAAGGTTGCTGGTTCCTTGAAAACAGTGATAAGGAACAGGGAAGTGAGCATGGAAGTGAAAAAGCTGCTACATGACAGTATTGTGATACCAACTCTAATACTGTATATGGAAGCGAAGCTTGGATTCTGTTGGAGGGACAGAAGTCAAGAGTGAGAGCAGTGGAAATGAATTATTTGAAAGGAGCATGTGGAGTCACATGGAGAGACAGACTGACGAATGAGGAAGTGAAAGAGCGCTGTGGTGTGGATATGGATGTGACAGGAAGCGTTAGGAGGAACACATTAAGGTGGTTTGGCCATGTGGAGAGGATGGAGAGTGAGAGACTGATGAGGAGAGTATATGTGAGTGAGGTGGAGGGGGGGGAGAGGGAGGGGGAGACCAAAGATGAGATGGAGGGATGGAGTGGAGAGGTATATGAGAGGGGTGTGTGAGCAGGGAGCAGGGCAGTGAAATGGCGGGGGACAGAGCGACATGGAGGCGATTTGTTTGTGGCCCTACCTTACGGGATTAAGGCGTCTGGCAATAAACAGATAGACAGATAGACGTGGATGATTTCCACCTTCATCTTCACACAGGAGGAGAGCAGGCAGATGTTGATGACGTGAGGGATTGGCTGAATAACGATGGCAGCGATCCTGGTTATCAGACGATGTCTCATGAGGAGATTGCTACTGTTGCCTCTGCAGGCACAAAAGAGGACACCGACACCAACGAGGACGAAGATGAGGACCCTGACTTGCAGCCCCCAGCAACTTCATCACTCTCTCATCTCTGTGACCTACGTGCCAGGCTTGAGGAGGTGCTAGAGTACGCCGAGCACCTGCACTGAGAGAGGGAGTTGGTGCCGCTCTACCTGGTGATGGAGCTGCGGGCAGTCAGGGACGCTGTTGTCACAAATTTTCTACATCCTGAAATTATGTATCATAAGTCGTGGCATCGAGTGATTTGTAGGAACGATGAATAGAGTAGGTGGTGGCGACCATCATCCACTCACTTGATGTAGTGCTGCCTACTACTTCCTTACCCTTTATTATTATTTTTCTGTGCCTGCCCTCCTCTCTTTCTGTTTCTCCCATCTTTCCTGTCACTTCTTACTGCTTTTCTTTCCTTTACAGGTGGCTTTACATTGAGTGACAAGCCAAATGGTTTCCTGTAAGCCAAGAAACCATTTACAATGCTGGGTGGTAACCATATAACCAAACCATACGTCCTCCCTACGTATCAACAAGTGGGTTGGTGGAGGGTTAGTGCCCCTCCCCGTAAAACAAATAACTCAAAGTCAAATGGCCACCCCTTGTGGGATTATGGCGTCAGGCAATAGATAGACAGATAGATGAATAGTTCTGAAATCCGTGAGAATTTGCCATTCTCTTAACCGTCCACTCGTGTACTTATATTTGCATCAAATTTTCAAAACTTTCGTCATTCTTTCGCGAGTGATTGTCTTTATGTACAGACAGTGCATTCCTCTAAGCGATAATTTTCGAACTGTCATTTCTTTGCACTTGCCTCCCTGGCCGTTAGTTGGCCACGCCTCTTTCACAAGTCCCTTACGTTGGACACTCAAACACAGTCGGTCATCCCTTAGCAGTCACAAAGAGTGGGTTTGCTATACCCAAAGCGGATAGATTTCTTCTAGTGATCTCCAACATCCTGCAGTATCGGCGTTTTCCCGAATCTTCCAGCAACTTGGTGATCAACTAGAGCAGCGACAGTCTCATCTCTACTGATTAGTATTTCTTTTGATTTTCCTAGGCTTATGGCTATTTAGCTATTTGTCTGAGTGCTTGAGTGAGTGCATTTCCCTTTCTTTGATTTTGAATAGGTTCATGTAACGTAAATTTATTTTCTTGTAATTAATAAATTTACAGTTCGTTTTCTTGAGTTTTGTTAATTGCACAGTCGTGTTTGATTTCCCCACATATTTAGTACACTTTTGCTACTCCAAGTTAGCACAACTCCTTATATTACTCACGACTGGTACTTAGGCCAGCTCTTGGTATTAATTCTTAAATCCGTTGTGCCAGCTAGGAGTTTGGCTCGGCCAAGATCCTGTTTATTATTATTTTTTGAATGTTAAGGGGTGAACTAACTTTCTCAGAGGCCAACAGTACAGTAATACAGCCTTCTTGAGCGTTTAGTCTCTGCTGTGTACTGTTGAGAAAGTTTATAAATTCTCGACTCTAGAGAATTGGTGAAGTAAGCCAGCATAAAAGTGAAATCGCCACTTGATTTCACGAGTCAATTCTCTCATGACAATCGACTCGATAGTTATTCCTAGTGTCCATAGACGCATTTTCATTTTCCCCCTGACATCTGGCGACCTCATTCCAGGATATAAACTCCTAGCTTTGAAATTATTACCAAAAACACTCACGCACTCTTAGCTAGGTAGACTGCGCACACCAGCCAGCATATCAGTCTGTCTTTAGTTACTCTCAATCTGAGCATCATGGAAACCAGTACATACCTGTAGGAAGGCAAGGATATGGGGCTTACTAACCCCCAGGAAATAAAAAAGTACAGGCTATCGCGTGAGAATGCCGCCCGTGAAGAGCGGAAAATTCAGCGTGAACACGAGCGAGAACAGAGCGAATACGAAAAAGAATAGCGTGAACACGAGCGAGAACAGCGCGAATACGAGGAATGCAAGAAGAAGCGTGAGCGTGAGGAACGACAGCAAGAACGTGAACATGAGCATGCCAAGCGCGAGGCAAGTGACAAACATGAGCTTGTAGTGCTGAAGCTGAAGCGAGACTTCTTGGCTTCAGGCACATCGGGTGCAGCCAACCCAAGCTCCACGAGTGCTCTCCCAGCATCTGTTTTAGCAACTCCACGCATCAAGCTTCCTTCTTACAAGGAAGGTGAGCGAATCGAGCCATTCATAGTTCGTTTCGAAGACATGGCACAGCTGTACGATCTGGATGAGGCAGCTAAGCGGCTTCAGTTCTTTAGCCTGTTTGAGGGCCCTGCCCTCGACATTCTCCACAGAATTCGCAAAGATAATCTCATGTACGAGATGATGAAGACCGCACTTATCAAAGCGTACGGTCTTACTGCTGATGACGCTAGGAATCAGTTCGTGAAGGCGTGTCTCCAGGAAAAGGAGACAGCTGTTCAGTTCCTTGACCGTCTCACGGCATATTTAGACAAGTGGATGGAGAAGGATGAGACTCCTAGCACGCGCGAGGGAATAATCGACCTTGTGCTGCGCACACAGCTGGAAAAGTCATGGCCTGCTGAGCTTATGGCCCAGCTCAAGATGTGCAAAGAGAAGGATGCAAACCAAATGGTGGAAAAGGCTGATGCTTTCTTTACCGTGTACGGGTACCAAACTCATAGGCAACAGCCATGGAATAAGAAAGATACTGCTAAGTCTGGTAAACAATCGCAGACTGAACCCCAACATCAAGGCCATTTTTAGAATAATGGTCATGGTCCAGGCAAATCGCAGAAGGACCAGGGGCAGAATATGCAGCAACCTGCTTGGAAAGGGTACAACAAGTATCCTAACCAGCAGCAGTATCAGCCAGGCAATCGACAAGCGGGACAAACCTTTTCAGCACCATCCCCAGTGTATCGGAGGCAGAAGGCAAACGCAGCCTTCATTCCCCAACAGGCGCACGATGGTGCCGTCCCCACCAGCACAGGTCCTCCTTCACAGTTCACTAGTCCCTCTCAGATGGTGAACTTTCCTCCACAGGCCATCAGTGCTCCTGCTCCCCAGATGGTGAGTACAACTCCTCATGCACCTAGTTCGGGTACGACTCCTCGTGCACCTAGTTCGGGTACGACCCCTAAGGCATCTAGTCCTGTCACGTCTGAAGAGTTGTGTTCCATGCAGCCTTATCAATGTCTGGCTGCCTCCTCCACAGGCCCTCCCATAGGTAACAGTGCCTTCCTTGTTCAGCCAGGGTTTGTGGGAGGTGTTTCTGTTAATGCTCTGACAGACAATGGTTCCTCAGGTTGCACTGTCAGGCAGAGTCTTGTTCGGCCTGAAGAATATACAGGCAGACAGGTCCAAGCTCAGCTTATTGACGGATCAGTGAGATTGTTCCCTGAGGCACGAATCCAGGTAGCATCTCCCTTTTACACAGGTTCGACAGTTGCAGTTGTCATGCAAGAACCTATGTTTGACCTCACTATAGGTAACATACCAGGTGCCAAGTCTAGTTGCACCGTAGATGTTACTACTCAGACTTCGGCTGCAGTAACACGAGCCATGGCCAAGGCTCCAAATTGTGTCACCCCGGTGGCCATTGCATTGCCGCAAGATCTGATTTGTAGTCAAGATGTTGTCCAAGAACAACAGTCTGACCCGACACTTGCTGTTGTGCGGAAGAAACAAAAGGGTAAAGTGACCAAGTATTCACAGGGTGGATGAGCCAGGTTCCTTCGCAAACAAGGACGGCTCTACCATGAGTCACGAACACCCGAGGGAAAGGTTCGACTGCAGTTCGTTGTTCCCACAAAGTACTGCCAAGCAGTATTAGAATGGGGTCATTGTTCAGCGTCAGGAGGTCATATGGGCAAAAAGAAAACCCAAGGCCATATCCATGCTGACTTTTTCTGGCCGGGAATGGAACAGGAAATAGATAGTTTTGTGTGCTCCTGTAATGTGTGTCGACATACCACCATTCAGGAAAGTGTCCTTCCTGCGCCGTTTGAATCCAAGCCCATAATCTCTGTGTCGCGTGAGAGAGAGGGCAGTGGTAATGTGGGTGCAGACCTGATGTCTCGCTCGTTGGCCCCACAGGACATAATATGTCTAGGGTCTGTACATACATATGTACCATAGGTTATAAGCACATAGTCACAGCGATCACAACCATGGACACTGATGACGAATGGGCAGTCGTGGCGATCCCAACCGCGGACACTGATGACGAGCCCTCTGTAGCTATAAATGTATAGATATAAGTTTGCAGTCACGGCGATCCCAACCATGGACGCCGATGACGAACGGGCAGTCGCGGTGATCCCAACTGCGGACACCGACGACGAACCCTTTGTTAACAGTAAGTATAGCTATAAGTGTGCAGTCACGGCGATCCCAAACGAGGACACTGATGACAAATGGCCAGTCACGGCGATCCCAACCACGGACACCGACGAAGAGCACTTTAATAGCCGTAAGTATAGGTTATAAAGGGCAAGTATTAAGAAAATAATGGCGACCACAAATGAACGAAACTTGCTGTCAACTGATTTTCAGCTAAAGGGTACTTTCTATTGTATATGGATTGACTGCTGGGTGGATGGTAATTGTAATTTAATACAAATTGTCACACTGACACTATTGATGCTCCACCTTGACTCATTCCACAGGTATAGTTGGTGGGTGAAGCAGTTTTGATGTGCAGGTCCATTGATTGTTTAATTTAATACAAATTGTCACACTGACACTATTGATGCTCCACCTTGACTCATTCCACAGGTATAGTTGGTGGGTGAAGCAGTTTTGATGTGCAGGTCCACTGACTGTCTCTGCTGCATGCTGCCACCTCTTCTCCTCTGCCCTCGTCGCCTTTATTATTGCATTAATTTGTATTATTATTGTTTTACGCGTAGGTACAGTTACACTACAACTGTTACACCTACACCGTGTATCAAATACACCACGCTACATAACAATTAGTTGTCAATGTAAATGTAGCAAACTTTCGCTCAGTCTGACTTGAGTACAGGATTTTTCACCGACGTCTCGGGGTTTTTCCCTCAAGCTTGCTTCTCTTAACGTAAATACGAGGCTTTTACACTCATAGACAACAGTGCATTTCTCCTGTAGCAGGATAGTACACACACCACAGTGTGAATCTTGTGTGACTCACCTAGAGTGTATATATATATATATATTGTTAAATTTTTCCAAGGAAAAATTTGATTTTCCAGGGGCGTAATGTCACGAATTTTCTACAACGTGAAATTATGTATCATAAATTGTGACATCGAGTGATCTGTAGGAACGATGAATAGTTCTGAAATCTGTGAGAATTCGCCATTCTCTTAACCGTCCACTCGTGTACTTATATTTGCATCAAATTGTCAAAACTTTCATCATTCTTTCGCAAGTGATTGTCTTTTTGTATAGACAGTGCATTCCTCTGAGCGATAATTTCTGAATTGTCATTTCTTTGCACTTGCCTCCCTGGCCATTAGTTGGCCACCCCTCTTTCACATGTCCCTTACGTTGGACACTCAAACACAGTCAGTCGTCCCTTAGCAGTCACGAAGAGCAGGTTTGCCATACCCAAAGCGGATAGATTTCCTCTAGTGATCTCCAACATCCTGCAGTATCGGCGTTTTCCTGAATCTTCCACCAACTTGGTGATCGACTAGAGCAGTGACGGTCTCATCTCTACTGATTAGTATTTCTTTTGTTTTTCCTAGGATTAAGGCTATTTAGCTATTTGTCTGAGTGCTTGAGTCAGTGCATTTCCCTTTCTTTGATTTTGAATAGATTCATGTAATGTAAATTTATTTTCTTGTAATTAATAAATTTACAGTTCGTTTTCTTGAGCTTTGTTAAATGTAACAGTCGGTTCGTTTTTGAAGGCTCCAACATGCTTCCATGTGTCGGCCTTGGTCACCTAATGGCGGCTCTCCACGCTGCTCGATCTATGGCAGCCTCCCTATTCAGTCCCTTAACCCTTAAGTCACATTTAATGACCTCGTCCCATGTCTTTCTCGGTCTACCCCTCC
>JAGKTI010038641.1:0-10688 GCA_018397915.1 Birgus latro | reverse complement strand
TTTGATGAACTTTTACCCATAGATCACTTTTATGAAGTTCATTTCATTGGATCATGAAAAAACTTCCCGCACCTAGCACCACATCACTTTTAAAAATACATGAGAATACAAAATACTATTTACAAAATAACGTAACAAGAAACGAATTAACAAGTATCAAGAAATAACAAGGAAATATATACGAATGAATATTGCTAAAATATATTATTAAACAATAATTAAAAGAAATAAAAAAAACAAAGGTAAAATAGATAAAATTGTTTGATCAGTGGCCCTTTAGTGTTAAATCTGTGAACTCATTTCTATTGTTTACATTATAAGTGGGTCACGCTGACATTAACAGTGCACTGCATATTATTTGTAAGGGATCTCAATATTAGTTGTACTGTAATTGCTATTGTTGTTTTGTATTATTAAATTGTTGAATTTTAAAAGGACTGCATTTGTCGTCCATTGCAGCCAGACTGCTTTAGGTCTAGTATTGCTGTGGAAAATTTGCTGTTGAGTGCTGCTTTTTGGAAATATGTCCTTGCAAAGTAAAATGTCAAAATCAGCAGTGGAACAGTATGATGATTTGCAAAATGCATATATGGGAACAGAAGTGATACCAGAGTATGAGAACCTTGGCTGGAGAGATGATTTTAAATTCCTTTTTGAGCTTTGTGAAGCATACAAGTTTTACAAAACGGAGGAAAAATAGCCTCACATCAAATGGCACAAGCTGCCATCACTTCACAGTGCCAGGTGGAACTCACGAGGAATTTTTGCACTTATTGCATTGTTCCTTCTTCCTAATTGGCGAGAAGAGCTGGGGGTTACTTGCAATTTCATTGCAACTACATGGTCGCGGGCCTGGTTTTCTAACCAACACTATTCAGAGGCTGATTATGAAGACCTGTTGTCAGCAATATCCAAAGTTAAGTGTCCCAAAGCTGTGAAATGCTTCTCTACTCACTGGAAAAAGGAACCATCGTGCTTGATGTGCCTCGCTCCAACATAGTAGCTGAGAGAGCTGTAAAGCTGATGGAGGAGGTTCGTTCTACTTGCAAAACAGACAAATATCTTAACAGCAAATTTATTAACACTAATATACAAATCTGAAAAAAAAAACTATTAAAAACACTACAAATGCTATATGTACTCATTTTCATGTATTCCTCATATGTATTGTATGTAAAACTGACATGTTATAATAAAGAGTGTTTGAGAAGCTAGATGTTTTAATGTGAAATATGAAACTGTCTTAGGTGCGGGAGGTTTTTTCAAGGTCTGGCAAAATCAAAGTCATTTTTGTGAGTTTTAGGTAAAAGTTCATCGTTTAGAACCCCAGGCTAATAAATTTGAGATTTGTCATAACTCTAGGTAGGGGTTTATAGAATTTGGAGGAACTCTTCTTTACCCATCTCTTGGCATGAGGCTATTGTATTGCCATTCCAAAAGCCAGGGAAGGCAGGGTACAGTCCTCTTGAATATAGGCCGATTGCCGTGATGTCCTGTATGTGTAAACTGTTTTAAAAAATGGTTAATACTCGCCTTACATATTTCATCGAAATGAATGAGTGTCTTTCTAATCGTCAGTCTGGTTTTAGAAAGAACCGCTCAACAACCGATGCGCAGCAGTTTGTGCTGCCTTTGCTATGAAGCAGCACCTAGTATGCGTTTTCTTTGACCTAGAAAAGGCATTTGACACAACATGGAGATTTGGGATATACAAGGAACTACATTCTATAGAATTATGTGGAAGACTGCCCCTGTTTCTAATCGATTTTCTTCGTAATCTTAAATTCAAGGTTCGAGTTGGTGCCACCTTGTCTCCTTCGTACCCTCAGGAGGAAGGGGTGCCTCAAGGGAGTGTCCTCAGTGCGACTCTGTTTGCAATTGCATTGAATGGTATTGCAGCATCAGTTCCAGAAGGAGAATCTGCTTCTCTATATGTTGATGACTTAAGATTATGGTTTTCTGCTTCCCGAATGGCTGTGGCAGAGTAGCTTGCAGCTTGCTCTGGACAGGGTTTCACACTGGGCTACCATGCATGGCTTCCGTTTCTCACCAACTAAAACAGTGGCCTTACATTTCTGTCACTTGAAAGATATGCATCCGGACCCAGACCTCCAATTGTACGGCCAGAGAGTGCGAGTTGTGGATGAGGCAAGGTTTCTTGGCCTTATTTTCGATAGGAGGTTGACATTGGTCCCTCATATCCGTTCTTTACGTCAGTCATGTCATCGAGCCCTTTCTCTCCTATGAACCCTGTCACATCCGTCATGGAGCGCTGACAGAACTACCCTGCTACACCTCTACTGTAATCAAGTGAGGAGCAAACTGGACTATGGGTTTGAGGTGTACTCGTCTGCTTCGGAGGCACAGCTGCGACCATTAAATTCAGTCCACCATGCTGGGATCCGTCTGTCTACTGGGGCTTTCTGCTCGTCACCGATACCTAGTCTGTTGGTTGATGCAAATGAGCCACCATTGGATATCCAAAGACAGTCCTTATTAGTGCGGTGTTGGCACCGCCTCCACCGTCTTCCCAACTCTGTGTAGTAGGACTGTCTCTGAGATTGCTCTTCACAACTTTTGTGACACCCACCCTCACTATCCCCACCCATTTGGGTACGGAGTAAGGGCTGCCATGGAGGAATTGTGCATTCCCTCCTCCCCTGTTTGCCCAGTGCGTGTTTCCCGAGTGGCTCCATGGCTTCTTCCAGAGGTTCAACCGTGTGTTTACTTACCTGAGAGAAATACCTCCCTTTCATCACAGGCGGCTCTTTCTTATTTTTTGGAACATGCCACTACTCACAGTGACTCGATCCCTGTGTGTACAGATGAATCCAAATCCCATTCTGGGACTGGGTCTGGTGTCATTCTTAATGATTTTAGCCATGGTGGGAGTCTCCCTCCTTCCACTGCTGAACTTACTGCTATTTTAGTTGCAGTTGAATTGATTTTTAGTATACCCCCATCTTCTTTTACCATTTTTAGTGACTCTGCCAGAGCCTTGCAAGCTTTGTCTTGTACCTCATCTCATCCCCTAGTCTTGGCTATCCTAGAGTGGCTCTACTTGTTGCATATCCATGGGTACTCTGTAAAGGCATGTTGGGTCCCTGCCCATGTGGGGGTTGTGGGCATTGAGTGAGCTGACTCCTTTGCAAAAGCTGGTGCAACAGTCCCGTTCTCTCCTCAGTATTGTGTTCCGTTTGAGGATCTCCGTGCAGCCAGTATGACGGCTGTGCATACTTGTTGCCAGAGGAGGTGGGATGCCATTGGGTCGAACAGGCTTTGCAGTATTCGTCAAGACCTGGGCGATGGAGGGTATGTGGAAATGTCCCGCCAGTGGGAGAAGGCCTTGGCCCGCCTACGGATTGGCCACACTAGGCTGACCCATGGTTTTTTAATGGAGAGGGCACCCACTCTCTATTGTGATGACTGCCTAGTTCCTTTGACAGTACGGCACATCCTTGTGGAGTGCCCCAGTCTGTGGGACCTTCGTCAGCGGTACCTTTCAGGGTGCTGGACTGGTGATGGGTCCTACCTTCTCTCCTTGGTGCTTGGGGTGGAGGCTTGTACCGCGATAGGAGGCACATTCTCGTTTTTAATTCATGCCGGCCTACTGAGGAAGCTAGAGTGCTCAACTCGTTCTAATTTATGTTTAATAGTGTTCTTTTAACTCTCTTTATGGTGTTTTTATCTTATACTTGTCTTTCACTTTTGGAGTGTTTTATGTCTCCTTTTTTTATGGATTTTACATTATGCTGACTTTTTTTTTACTGTTTTGTGTTCGGCGGCATATGACCCTTGCTGTTGCGCCGCCAAGTCAATTTTTCTTCATTCATTCATTCACTCACAGCCTGGCTCCAGAGAACACGGTACTAGGTCTTTAAAAGGGTCACCTGTTTAGCCCACTTCTATGCTCAGGTGAGCACATTTTCTCTGAAATGTCATTGTTTCTTACAAAAAGGGGAGGTTTGAGCAAAAAAAAAAAAATCCAACATTGGTCGGGATTGGGATTGGGGGGGGGGGGGGTGGCAGTGGTGAAAAATCGATTGGGACAGAGCAGGTTTATCTGGTCAGTCGCTCCAGTAAGACCTGCAGACCCTTCCAAGCAGCAGTGGCTGTGGCAATTTTAAGCTGTGTAATCGGGAGGCCCTCAGGTCGTACTTCTTTAATTATCCACAGAATGATTATTGCTTCCATGGCCAGGAGCCATCTTAGTGTGCCTTGTGCATTACTTAGGTTATTCTTTCAGGCAAGAAAGCATACATTCCTACTCCTTATCCTGTGACTAAAGAAAAGAAAAATGTGGTTTAATCACACCTGGTCTAATGTTGTCTACAACAGGAGGTCCACAAAAGGTATCTGAGCCAGTCCACCCCTGAATCTCATTTCGTTTATGTTTCTACCAAGAGCAGTGTTAAGTGTGTCCTTGGCTCTGCTAATTATAAATTCATTCGTACTAAATGCACTAAATTCTCCAACTTAAATTATTCCTGCTTCTTGTTGTATCTTGCCGAAAAACTTTCAGTTTACTTTACTTCATCATCTTTCCCTTTTCTTTTCCATTCTGATGATTCTATAGCTGTCTTTCCAACTAATAAGGAAGAACCCCTCACTCAGACTTCCTATAAATTCAACCTTAGATGATATGGGTGCTGTTCATCCATCACTTCCTCTGACTTCCTCATGGCTGTTAAAATTTATTCAAATGATGTGTTTTCTGTCACCACTGGCTCCAGCACTAACAAGGCATTTAGGCATTGTGGGGTCCCTCCTGTTGTCATTAACTCCTGGGTTTCTGTGTTTACACCCTGCCTAGGTAAACTCATTTGCCTTTGTCTGCCAACTTGTACTTTTCATTCTTGCTGGAAGTTTGCTCTCATTCTGCCTCTCCCAAAGCAGTGTGACCATTCCCAGCCATCTGACTATCGCCCAGCTTCTTTAACATCCTGTATTTCTATCTTTTTTTTTTAAATATTTTCCTTTAAAAAAGAAAAGTTTAAATTGCTCTTCCTTTCATAACCATCTTTCCGAACGTCAGTATGGTTTACGCCAGAGTTGCTCCACTGGCGATCTTCCCACCTTTTCAGACTCCTGGTCATGCTCCTTCCGGTACTTTGGAGAAAGCATTGCCATTGCACATGACATGTCAAAGGCTTTCGATCGAGTCTGGTATGAATCTTTAATTTCCAAACTGTCCTGTTGTGGTTTTTATCCTACTCTCAGTGGCTTCATCTGTAGTTTTCTATCTGGTCGTTCTGTAGGTGCTGCTGTAATCGACTATCGTTTATCCCCCAGGGCTATTATCAGTTGTGCTAGACAGGGCTCTGTCCTTACACCAATCCTCTTCCTTCTTTTCGTTAACCCGCCCAGTCCTATCGACGTACGGTGTACGTTGCAACGATTTTCCTCGGACAAACCCAACGACGTACACCGTACGTCACGCAATTGCAAGGCCCATTGTGTGCACATTTTTAAACATTCGCGGGTGATTTTTGGTAGGCATATGTGGGAGACCTTCCTCTACCTGCTGTCAAGCGGGATTACTGCCTGGCCCCTCCTAACCCCCCTTCCCCCCCTCCCCCCACACTAGGCAATTCACATGTTAGCAGTAACCCAGCCAGTAAAGGTATGTTGCCCCACGGTCTCTCTAATGACTAAATTCATGGTGAAAGTGATTCTTGAGGTGGAGGACATGAAACAAGGAAGCTAGAGGTAGAAACAAACAGAAGTGATGAGGTGGTAATGTCGAAAAGGAAGGTGCCACAATGTTTATAAACGCCTATATTATTGTGTGAAAACCATTATAGACTTTTACTACACATAAATTCGTACCAAATAAATGAAATAAATACGTAATTTAAAGTGGTTTGAATTAGTCAACCCTTCCATAGTTCGTTTTCTTAGTCAGGTACCCTGAAAAAGAAGGAAAACATAAGGTTGAGTGACACCTGTATCAACATTTTTTTACCTCAGGATCGCGATTTCACTATGAATTTTCGATGTTTCTCACCAGAAGCGAAGGTTTCAGCCAAAAAACAAAAAATCAAAAATCGGTCGGGATCTGGGGGTAGGCTGAGTAAAAAAACGGTCGGGACTCGGCGGGTTAATGACCTTCTAAATTTTACATCTAACCCTATTAACTCATATGATGATGACTCCATACTTCAAATTTCCATCAGCTTCATGCAGCATTCATCTGTTTATCATGGCTGACATTAAAATTTCTTCATTTGATGTAATTTCCGCCATCACTGGCCTCAGTACTAGCAAAGGTATATGGACCTGACATGGCCTCTCCTATTACCCCTCAAGAACTGTGCATTTGTGCTTACACCCTGCCAAGGTAAACTCTTTCGTTTTTGTCTTTCATCTTGAACCTTATCTAGTTTTTTTTTTTTAAATAACAGAACAGAGGAAGGAAAAACGAATGTAATTTAAAAAAAATCCATACACCAGGTTAATGGTGTCCTCCATTCATGAAATATCAGTAACAGTTGGACTTGAACAGCTGTAGACTGAAGTTTGGAGGGAATCAGCTCTGAGGAAGCGAGTTCCAGAGAGATGCAGTTCGGGGAATAAAAGAATTCTGATAGGCAGAAGTTCTACAATATGGCAATGTGACATTCCAGTCATGAGCGCTGCCAGATGCCCGTGTAGCACGAGGGAAGGCATGGAGAGGTGGCACAATGGACGCAACTTCGTCTGAGCATTTGCCATAAAAATATCTGTAAAATAATGCAAAGGAGGCAACATTCCTTCTTACTCGTAGGGGAGGTAAATTATTTGTAATAGCAGGGTTATTAATAATTTTAATAGCTTTCTGCTGAATTTTGTCTAGTTGTTTTAAAGCAACCTTTCCACATCCATTCCACAAGGGTGAGCAATATTCAAGCTGAGAGCACACATGACTTTTGTAAATTATAGCTATCTGCTCGTCGGTGAAGAAGTTACGGACTCTGTATAATAATCCAAGTTTCTTTGAGGCGGTTTTAGCAAGTGATCTGACATGAGAGGTCCAGCTGAGAGCACTGTTAAGTGAGACACCGAGAATTCCAATACTTTTGGAGAGGGGAATATTAATAGCATTGAAAATAATCTATAAATCAGGCAATATCTGTCGATTAGTAAATTGTATATATTTGGTTTTACTAGCATTAAATGTGACAAGGTTGTTTTGTCCCCATTCACTGATCATAGATAAGTCTTGATTTATGAAGATAGCTGTGCTGAGTTGAAAATTAGAGATATCTGACTTTGTAAATGGGTGTCTGAGTGTGAATGAACTGTGAAGTGTTGAGTCATCTGCATATGAATGTATGAGATTGTGGGTGACAGATAAGAGATCATTAATATGAACCAGGAACAGGATTGGTGCCAGAACTGACCCCTATGGCACGCCGGAGTTAATTGAGTGGAAATTGGAATATATATCATCTACTTTTATTTTTCTGTTGCTGAGATATAAGGCAAGCAGAGTAACAAAACATGTTAGTCCATAGCAAGGGAGTTTGGACAACAGAGAATGATGCCATACTCTGTCAAAAGCCTTAGAAATATCAAGGGCTACTACGTGAGTTTCTCCATATAGGTCGATTGATTGATGGATGGTATGAGTCAAGAGACTGAGTATGTCAATGGTGGATATTTCGTGGCGAAAACAGTATTGTTTATCGCTGATTAAGTTGTTGGATTCAAGGTGTCTAACTATGTGCTTATTGATTAAAATTTTGAACTTTACCAAGAGAAGATGTGGCAGCTATTGGTCTGTAATCAGAGGGGTCAGAGAAACTTCCCTCCTTTGGAATTGGGTGGATATTGGCTTCTTTCCATGAATTAGGGAACGAAGAATTACGTATGCATAGTCTGAATAGTTTGGCAAGAACAGGTGCAAGTTCTTGGGAACACTTTTTCAAAACAATTGGAGGAATTCCATCTGGGCCTGGAGCTTTGTTGGTAAGTAAATTGTCTAGGATAGATTTTACGTATCTTATCTGTATTTTAAGTGGGTCAATTTCGAGAGTCAAGTTCTAATAGTGGGACGTTCTGGCTTACTTGCTCCAAGGTAGAATTTCTGGCACATGTGCTGGCAAAGATATTTGCTCTCCTATGTGGGTTATTTGTAATGTTGCCACCTGAAGATTTTAATGGGGGAATGGATGATGACTTGTTAAAGTTATTATTGAAAGAATTAAGAGCTGACCAGAATATTCTATTGTCATTAGGGTTGTTAAATAGTTTTGATGCTTGATTATGAGGAAAGTTTGATTTAGCGAGATTTATTACAGCTTTTGCATGGTTTTTAGCAATTTTAAATTGACAGAATGATTCAGATGTTTTTTTTTATTTTAAATAAGTGTTTTATGCTAATGACTTTTGGGCAGTTGCTCTTGCACAGCTGCTATCAAACCATTTTAGAGAGTTCGATCTTTTAGTGAACTATTGACTTGGTTTGAACAAATCCATACCAGCTAGTATAAAATCACTAATGTGGAACTGGGTAGAATTGGCCTCACTAAAGAAGAAGGACTCCCATGGAATGTCAGCAAGATAATTTCTAAATCCATCCCAGTTTGCCATCTGGTCACCCTGACAGGTTCAGAACGGGGATGTTTTTTTTGGGGGGGGGCTAACTAATGAGGCTTTGATGAGATTGTAGTCAAAGGATCTAAGTGGTGCCAATACCTGTATCCTGTATTGATCTGGATTGTTTGTCAGGAATAGATCCAAGAGATAGGGAGTATGGTCAGGATTATCTGGTATTCTGGTCGGTTGCTTTACCAGTTGCATGAGATTAAACGATTCTGCAAACAGCTCGCACTCTAGACCAGCATCGTCAGTCCTGGCAGAATGCAATAACCATTCAACATTATGTACGTTAAAATCACCCAAAATGGTAATTTCGGTACTAAGCGCAAGATTGAGGTTACTCAACTGCGTGGATATTGAGTCAAATACACTGGGTTCTGAAGAGGCATTGGGGGAGCAATAGACTACACAGATATATTTGGTAATATTTAGATTATTTAGTTTGTACAATGAGTAATCAAAATTGGATGAAGTGAAGTTTAAGATAGCATCTATTGCATATTGAGAGATAATATAACAGCAGGTGCCGCCCTTTTTACGGAAGTTTGTGAGAAGATGGTAACCATGAAAACAAAACGGGGATACTGTATTTCAGTATGGGGTGAGATACGTGGTTCTGTGAGTAATAAGGCCAAAGTGGATATGGAGTATAGGAAAAAATAAACTGAATTTAGGTTGGTCAAAAGGCCACAGATATTTGTAAGGCATAAGGCTGCACCCTTACTTTTCTGCTAAAGAGCAAGATTGGAAATTGCAACGGTCGCTGCCGGCTGCCGGCACAGTCGCTTGATGGCAACCGGGAGGAAGTTTGCTCTTATTCAGCCTGTCTCAAAGAAGAGTGACCATTCCCATCCCAAGAAAAAGTATAAAAAAGGACCATTATTTTACCTTCCAGTCTATAACACAGTAAATATTGTCTCAGAGCACATTAGCTTTGTCAAGATTATTATTGGTCCCTGGATATCCAAGCTGGGTGTGTCACTCCTCTTACAAATCACCCAACCCTGAATTAGTTCACTGCCTGAAGAGAAAATATCACGGAAAAAAAAATATTGCATGCACTGCCAACGTTGGGTAAAATTCACTTAATCCGCAAATATGAGGTGGAAAAATGGGACAGAGAAAAGGTGCACTACCTATCACGGCAACAGGCTATGATGAACTGAGTGAGCACTTGTGTAAGGACAGCTGCATACCCTTCCTTATCATGTGGTAATCATGGAAAAGATAAGACGCTGGGGGAAATTTACCCGACGACGTTAGCATTCTAGGGTTAGCACAGAAATTTTAAAGCATCTTTCCTGTCACAACCCTCTTTCTGATCGTCAGTATTGGTTTCGCCTGGGACTCTTCACTGAAGATCTTCCCACTTACATTTCAGATGCCCGGTCATCCTCCTTTTGTGAATTTGGCGAATGCTTTGCCATTGCATTTGACATCTCAAAGGCTTTCGATCGAGCCTAGCATAAAGCTGCCCTTTTCCGTTTCTCTCTCTATCAGAGCCTTCATCTTTAGCTTTCTCATTGGTCATTCTATAGCAGCTGTTGTAGACTGCCATCGTTCTTCTCCTAAAGCTGTCAATAGTGGTTTTCCTCAGGACTATGTCCAATCACCAACTCTCTTATTTTTATTCATCAAAGTTGTTATAAGCTGTATATCAAACCCTATCCACTCAAACGCTCATGACTCCACTCTTCGCAGTTCCATTCAATCACACACCATCCAAATTAGCAGTTACTTCATTAAACATGGGATGAGGCTATGGCACACCTAATGTCTGACTTGGCTCATTCTATGATTGGGGTAAAAGTAATGATTTGTTTTTAATGCATCAAAACCTCGGTTCTTACATCTGTCAACCCAATAAAATCTTCCACAACAGTAATCTCTAATTTTTACCAATATCCTACTCATTCCTGCATCGTCTTTATACATAATTGGGCTTCATTCTATTGGGATTTATCATTGAAAGATCATATTACTTCTGTTGAAAAGTCTGCTTCAAAGAGATTAGGTTTGCTAAGCCGACTCCATGCCTTCTTTTCCCCTGCACGGTTCTTGACTTTATACATGGGTTTTATTTGCCCCTGTGTAGAATACAACTC
>JAGKTI010038640.1:0-10689 GCA_018397915.1 Birgus latro | reverse complement strand
TTAGCTGCCCAATTGCCTTAATATTGTATTTTTTATGAAAGGAAAATTGGATACATTTTGGATACTTTCTAACTAAACAGTATATGGATACATTTTTAATATTTTGGATACGATTTTGAAAACATTTTTATTTTTTGCACTGGGAACACTGGTCACCACTTGAATCCTCTGACCACAGTCTTATCAAAGAGTCATTAGTCAGTTGCCCCAAATCTTCCCATTCTGAACCAGTTAGGGTGACCGGAGGGCTCTTTGATAAGGCAGACTGTGATGCGTTTAGAAATTTTATCTTACTGATATTACTTCTAAGCAGTCCCATGTTTGTGACTTAATTCAAGCCGGTATGGAATTGTTCATACCCAGCTAACATTTTACTGTAAGGTCTCACTCCCTAATATGAGCTGACATCAATTGTGCCATAGCAACGACTCAAAAGACCATACCATATAACTTTTATTAAAAAAAAAAAAAAAACCGTATTCCTCTTTCAAATTAAAACTGATAGAAACAGCATAAATCGTGTTAAATTTTCCCCCCCCCCAAAAAAAAAAAAGCTTTCTTCACAACCTAGCAGCCAAACTATTAAGTAATCCTAATGACAATACAATATACTGATCAACTCTCAGCTCTTTCAGTATTTTAACAAGTCATCACCCATTCCACAACTAAAATCTTCAGATGGAAATACTGTAAATGACCCACGTGAAAATGCGAACATCCTTGCTTGTACTTTTGCCAGAAATTCTACTTTAGAGGAAGCCGGTCAGCTCATTCCTGTACTAGATCTTGACTCTCCCGAAATTGCTCCATTAGAGATACAAACTACTGTAGATACGGATAATACATGCTAGATAATTTACCAACCAACGAAGCACCCAGTCCAGATGGAATTCCTCCAGTCGTTTTGAAAAGGTGTTCCTCAAAGCTTGGTCCTGTTCTTGCTGAATTATTAAGGCAATGCACACGTTCTTCTTGATTCCCTAATTCTTGAAAAGTAGCTAATATCCACCTGGTATCAAAGAAAAGGAGTTCCTCTGGTTCCCCTGATTACAGACCAATAACTATAACATCTCTTGGTAAAGTATTTGTGAATGTAATTAATTAGCACAGTGTTGAACATTTTGAATCCAACAACTTAATTTGTGACAGACAGTATGGTTCTCACCACGAAAGATCCACTGTTGATATAATCAATATCTTGACTCATACCATCCATTAGTCAAGTGACAAACATGGAGAATCCCACGCAATAGCCCTTGATATTCCTAAAGCTTTTGGCAGTGTTTGGCACCATTCCCTGCTATCCAGATTCCTTATGGCCTATCATCTTTTGTATCACTGATTTCCTCATATCTCAGTTACAGAAAGACAAGAGTTAATAAATTAGATGATGTATAATCCAATTTCCACCCTTAACCCAAGGCATCCCGACGACGTATGGGTACGTCGCAAAGTTTTGTTGCGGTGACACCCAACGACTTACCTATGCGTTAAACAATTGCAAGGGGCGTCATGTGCACATTTTTCAAGTTTCACAGGTGATTTTTGGTAGGCATATGTGGGAGACCTTCCTCTACCCACCATCAGGCGGGTATACTGCCTGGCCCCACCTTGCCCCCCCTCCCCCCACATGCCATTATCTTGGCAATTCACCTGTTAGCAGTGACCTGGCCAGTAAAGACATGTCGCGTCATGGTCTCTCCAATGACGAAATTCACAGTGAAAGTGATTCCTGAGCTGAAGGACAAAGGAAGAAACAAGCTAGAGAAAGAAAAAACAGAAGTGATGAGGTGGTGATGTTGTAAAGGAAGGTGCCATATGTTAATGAGTTTGGTGAGTGAACAGCACTTATATCGCCTATATTACTGTGTGAAAACCAATATACTCTTCTACTACATATAAATTCGTACCAAATAAATAAATAAATATGTAATTTAAAGTGGCTTGAATTAGCTACCCCTCCCATAGTTCATTTTCTCTGAAGCCAGGTACCCTCATACAGCATGAAAAGGTAAGAATACTCTCACCTGTAGCAACATTTATAAGCTCAGGACGGCAATTTCTCTATGAATTTTCGATGTTTCTCTCCTAAAGTGGAGGTTTGAGCCAAAAAAAAAATCCAAAATTGATCAGGATTGGAGGAGGGGGGGGGGGGGGCAGTGGCGGAAAATCGGCCGGAACGTGAAGGGTTAATGTCAGCATGTTACAAGGATCAGTCCTGGCTCCAACCCTGTTTTTAATATCTATATTAAGGATCTCCTGTCTGTCACTCCGATTCACAGTTCTTTCACACTTAAACACCCATTCACAAAGTTTGAAATCTCTATCTCCTAACTCAGTACGGCAACCTCTATAAAAAGCTTATTTACGGTCATTGAATGGGGACAATAACAGTCTTATTTAATGTTAAGAAAAGCAAATATATCCAGTTTACTATTACTGCCCAGTTCCTATATTACCTTCAATGCAACCAATATTCCTCTCTATAATTGTAATGAAATTATTGGTGTTTTGCTTAACAGTACCTTCAGCTGAACTCACATTAGATCGCCTGCTAGAACATGCTGAGGGAAACTTTGATTACTGTATACAATCCGTAACTTCTTCACTGACGAACAGTTAGCTCTAATTTACAAGAGACACGTGTGCTCTCAACTCGAATATTGCTCACCCTTGTGAGATGGATGTAAGGAGGTTGCACCAAAACAATAGAAAATTCAGAACAAAGCTATAAGAGTTATTAAAAACCCATTAATTACAAATGAACTATCTCCTTTAGAAGTAACGTAGAATGTTGCCTCCCTTGGAGCATTTTATAGATACTTTTGTCATATTCACAGACGAAGTTGCATCCAGTGTGGCACCTCTCCACATCTTTCCCTGTGCTATGCGGGCATTTGGTAACGCTCATGGCAACTGTCACATTTCCATATTGCAGAACTTCTGCCTATCCAAATTCCTATATGCCCCAGACGGCTTCTTCGTGGAACGTGTTTCCTCAGATGAGTTTCAACTTCAACTGTTAAAGGTTTTTATGAATGGTGTACAGTCATAAAAAAAACTATCGTTACCCTTCAGAGCTATGCTCTATGACACAAGGACGAAGTGCTGTGGAATGGCGGGACAAGAAAGTTTGTACCGCAAACCTGTCAGTGTCGGTTATGTGGGACACACATATTAGAATTTGTGCTAGAGGTAATAAAAGCTAATTAGATCGCTTGGCCTTTGTGCATAGATACAATACGTTTTATTATCCGGCACTGAATTCATTAAATAAAAATATAGCAGAATGGTGTAGAGTCGGCAACACATATCAAACGGGCAATGAGTATGTGCATCCATGCCAGATGTATGATAGTAATTCAGCTGATGCAAGGCAAGTTAGTGGATTTCAATGTAATAATGATATGAATTGCTTTCTACATATAATAAAGGTTGAGTAAAGGGAACATAATAATCGTGTTCAATCTCGTTGCTTTAATATTTTGTATACCTACGTGTCAGCAAGTGGGTTGGTGGAGGTTTAATGCCCCTCCCTGTAAAACAAATAACTCATGGCATCTGGGAATAGATAGATAGATAGACACCCACCCCCCTGCTTCCAAAACAGCTTGTAGACGTCTGAAGCATCCATCTGAAGCATTTAACCACCCATCTAAAGCAAACAAATGAACACGTGCACCCATGCAAGACTATCGTTAAAAAAAAAAAAGGCAATGCCTATAGACTTAATACCCTTAAAAATAATTTATTGGCTGTATTCTATAGACAATAAGTGTTAAATTGTAGGAAAATAATAAATGTGCTAAGTTGCGTCATTAATCCCAGCGGGGCGCTCAGGGTAACGTCAAAACGTCCTATATTTCCCCGCCATATGGTTCATTCTTGCTCATTATTCCAATTCTTGTAATGGGACTGTGATATGGCAAGACTAGATAGGGGAGGGGCGAATAACAAGGATCCGCCCACATAGCCCAGCTAACATTCGATTCGCATCGAACACACCTGGCTGTAACAATACTGTACTTTTTCTTATGACTGTACACTAGTGTTTCAGTGTATGGATTTTTTTTCTATATTTAATTTGCTCTTCCTTCTGATAAACTTCTGTAAAACACACACACACACACACACACACACACACACACACACACACACTTTAACAGGTTTGCTTTTACCCCGGTGTGTGTGTGTGTGTGTGTGTGTGTGTGTGCTACCATGGCTCAGCTTCACCGTGTGTGCATAAGTGAGCTCAACTTTGCTTACCTCTTAAAATCTGTTCCCGAATATGCATGGCTAGACCGGCTGTGAGTACATGACGTAAACGGTCTGCGTATCAGAGAGAGAGAGTCTGCCTATGCGTGCCAGGGTGCTTGTGCGTGTATGATAATCCTGTGATACAACCAGTCATCCACTACTCCATTCCCCTCCACCCCTTCCCAAATATACCACTCAGCCTCGTCTCCATCATCAATCTCTGTTCCACCCCACATTACCCCAGCCTAACCTACCCTACCCAGACTTATGTTAACTTACCCTATACTACCATGGCATTTCCTAAGCCTAATATAGCAAACTTAACCTTTTCTCACGTCATCTGTCGTACCGTAATATAATTTGATCTCACTAAACTGTTCCATTCTAATCTAGTTTAACCTAACCTCACCTTTACTAATAAAATAAACTTAACCTAACCCATCTAAGCTAAGTTAAAATAACTAATCTCATTATGCACTAATCTACCTATACCTAATCTAAACTAATCTGTTCTGCTCTATCCTACTAACTTAATCCAGCAGAACTCTACCAGATATAATAGTGCATAACCTGTCTTAACCTATCCTAACCTCAATTAAAACACCAGGAGTCCATCAAACCCAAGGCAGCAGACCCAAACCTTCCCCCCCCCCCTAACTTAACCCAAATTCACTTACTCTTCTCTTTACCTGCAATCACCTCTCTTTCACTCAACAGCTCAACTCACCTTCACACCGTTAGCTGAAAGATGACGTGAGAGGCATACACGGGGACAGCGTGGAAGAGTAGGGGGTCGGGGGATGGAAGATGTATGAAGTGCATAAGAGAGGGAAAAAGAAGAGATGAGAGAGAAAGAGAGAGAGAGAGATGGGGGCGGGGGGAAGATCAGCAAGTGATATGGACCGCTAGATGTCCTGGAATATTTAGCTCTCAGTGGATTGGTGTAGTTCATTTATGACTGTGACTTTCAGAATGTAGTTTTTGTGCATGTTTAATTTATTAGTCTCAGGCTCCTATGACTGGTTCACATGTTTATGAAATCGCTCAGTGTTAGCCGTAATGTATTAGTACTGTCAAACTGTGGCTCAGTGGGTTAGAGCGTTCCGCTCTGGCCGAAGGGTCTGAGGTTCGAGTCCACCCAAGGGTCATGGTAGACATCAGGATGGGCATCGGTCATAAAGTGCTACACGCTCCAAACCTAAGTCCTCTACCCAGGGGCAACGCCTTAGCCTTTCGGAGAGACATGGCGTAAAAATTATTATATAAAATGTGGTGGTCACGAGGGAGTTATTGGTATTAATTGTACTGCCTTTCAGGATTCTCCGACTCACAAAATCTCTCATTTTTTTAATTAATCGAAGTCAAGCCAATATCACTGCTTCAGCACGGTGACATCTTCCTTGGTTTACTCATCCTGCCTCCAGACGACTTTAGTAAGTTCAGAGAAGACTTTTTCAATTGGAGGAGTTTGATACAGCCTTAACCAACCCCACTGTTTATGGAACGTAAAATGGAAAGACATCATTGCAATGACGGTATTCACCAAATCAGTGGTAGCGTGTCATTTCTTTTATTATATGCTTCCTGCTCTCAGACTATTTCATTCATCCTTTGACAGGCCCTTTGAACTGAAGAACTTAGTCTTCATGAACATCCTCACTAACAGAGTTCTTCTTAGTGTTAATCTGATGAAAATGAAAAGGGACGCCATTGCAGTGACGGACGTTAAAGATTCAAGGGTATTGGGGTGTGTGAGGCCGCACGCAGAACTGAGAGTCTGAGGAAGAGTACAGTACTCAGGGAATGTTAATGAAAATAAATAAGAAGATTATATATCATGATGGCTGGGTGTGCTCCTATGTAGCGGAGAGCTTTAGAAGAGAGCAGTGTATGACTGGGGTCGTTTATCATCAAATGGCTAATGGGTGGCATTGAGCTGCATTCTTATTTCATTGTTTTGGTTTCTTCTGGATGATATTTCCGTCAGAAACTCAACACGATAATGAAGTTTGGAAACCACAACCGGTACCAAGTCTGTTCTGCTGCTCCCGGCACAAAGTAATATGGGTTCAAGGACCCGATCAATCTTCTTGATGAAACCTTGAAGGTGACCTTCTTGACAATATATCCTCCATGACGAAAGGTGATCATATGTTTTGATAGAATAAGTATGCCAGTACAACTTCTCCATTGACGTCAATAGTCCGTCAGGCCAGAAAGCAATCCTATTTTAACCGATGCTAATTATTCCTGAAAGCGTAATTTCCTTTGGACCTTCCAAACTCAAGGACTTAAAACCATCAGTGGTTCCGGGGAAGATTTCCCGATAAAAGGTATCGACCAGGGCGGCAGTTATGTCACGAAGCCACACTCTGTTCGGCATAGGAAATTTCTTGCTTACAGATTTCTTTTGTGTACTACTGTTGTCTTCTTCTATCTTATTTATGTCATTAACGTGCAAGAAGATGTCAAGATCCAACGGGTAGAATATGACCCCGGGAAAGAACTGTTGCTGAATACTCTAACCCAATAAACATTTGAATATTTTTGTTGACGTGCTAAACGTGGTAGCACCTCATCCTCAGTTACTTATATCTTTTCGTACGTTTTAATATTACTGTATCTTCAATACTAGTATTGCTTGTAATTTCCGCATTCATTCACAGCTTCAAAATAAGTACAAAGGTACTAGATGAAGGAGAGTTAGTACTCTTCAAAATGCCTTGGTCGGTGTGGTTGTTGTTGATCAACCCAAGTCTGTCTGGCCGTGCAGACTCATCAACCCCACACAAGCAACCGCCGCTGCAGGTTGTTCGGTGCAGTCAACTGATGTTCCCTTGCGAGTGACAGTGCCTCAACACAGCGAGGCGCAGGGAATAATGTGGAGGTTTAGTTCCTGGATGAACACCGTACTAGCGTCCCTCCACCCAGGGGCACCATAGCAGGCTCCAAGTCATCCCGTAATTTGGTTATATGGTTACCACTCAGCGTTGTAAATGGTTTCCTGGGTTACAGGAAACTATTAGGCTTATCACTCAGTGCAGAGCTACCTAAAATGGTAAGAAGACTACCGTAATAAAAAGGGACAGGGAGGAGAGGAAGTAGGAAGAGAGGAGGGCAGACACAGAGGAAAACTGAGAAAGAGGAGGGAAGAATGAGTCATTGTTACACTGAGTGGATGGTGGTCGTCATCACCGACAATCTGGTCCGGTGTGGTGATTTTGTGTGGTTTGATGGGTGATGGTGGTATGGTGTGGTGTGGTGTGGTGTGGCTTTGTTAAAGTAAAGTCTATAAGAGTTAAACACCTAGCCTGAAAATTGTTGGTGTGAGACTTGGGGAGATGCTCCCTCATCTAAAAACATAGGAGTGCATTATACTGGTAATAAATAATCTGGCCATAAAGAGGTGGTACGAAGTCTGCCACAGAATACAGCACATCAGCACTGTGACTGGACTCCTGTGGCTTAACCAAGTTTACCAGCACGTCTTCCTTTACTGTTTATTTGGCATCGCAGGTAACTAATTAATTATATGTAATTCATGTAATGCTTACGAGTATATAAGCAACGTACACGAGGACAACTGTTATATGCACGAAGTAGGGTAAGGGAATTGTGGTACTGAACTGCTATGGCAATGAGAGTATGGCCAGTACACACTGTGGGTTCAGGTGCCTTAATGGTTCACACACCACACCACAAGCCCTCCAGTTTCCATAACTTAGTGGCAATGCACAGTAAATTGTATGGCCTGGTTGTAAGTCACTTTTATTGCTGGTGGATGAGATATTTTAAGCTTGTTCAAGCAGAAAAATGACATTTATGTTGGGCTAGTCCCTGAATATGCAGTTGACTATATTTAATGAACATTAAACTAGGTAATGGGCGAGATAGTTTCACTGAAGTGGCTAGTGTAATTAAAGTGACGTGAGTGAGAGTATGGTGCCTGGTGTGACGGAGGTGGTGTGAGTGACTGTGAGATGGCTGGTGTGACGGAGGTGATGTAAGTGAGAGTGAGGTGGCTGATGAGAGTGTGGTGTTGTTTGTGGGAGTGAGGTGGCTGGTGTGACTGTGATGGTTGTGAGAGTGAGATGGCTGGTGTGACTATCGTGTGATGAGTGCAAGTAAGATGGCTAAGGTGGTGAGAGAGAATGAGGTGGCTGGTGTAAGTAAGGTGGTATGAGTGAGTGAGGTGGCTGGTGTAACTGAGAGGATTTCAGTTAAGTAGCATGCACTGTGTCTTGTGAAGGAGGTAGTTGTGTAAAAATGTTGATTGATGTGCTTGATAATTAATGAATGCTTCCTCTGGCCTTTGCAGGGAAATTGAATGTGAATTTTTGTCTTTTTGTCGGTACAAAAACTATTCTCAGCCGACTGGTCTCCCTGGAGAGGGGAGGAAAGAATACATCCCCAGTATCCCTGCTTGGCATAAGAGGCGACTGAAAGGGGCATTTTTGTCTCCAGTCTTTCTCTCCTTACTGTCCTCTTCTGCTCTTCTGTCCTACGCTCTTGATGTTTCCTTGTTTCTTCCGGCCTTCATTTTCCCTCTACTCCTGCAGTGCCATATACCCATATTATGGCTTGGCGCCAATTCTTCATTATTACTTCCTTCGCAGCCAACTAGATTGCCTGCGGGTATCATTTGTGACCCTTATAGGACGGTAAGGCCCTTCTGAAAGATATTAAATTGATTAATGAATCCCAAAGGATACTTTAGATCCCCATATTAATGTTCTGGATCCATTAGATTTTTAAAGATGGGTACAAACCGCCTTTGGAAGATTACTGCAGATAAAATTCGAACAGACTTCGCTCTTAGGGGAAATAAAGAACACACACACACACACACACACACACACACACACACACACACACACAGTACCTTCATCATCACCATTCCTGCCACAATAACAATTCCAAAACTTAAAACATCATTGTTAGTGCTTCAGCTGGGCCTGTGTAAATCATTGCGACCACCACAAGTACCATGAACACTGATACTGCAACAGACTCATCACTCTCGCTGCCACTATACAGACCATCATTATCACCACTACAGTCACAGTTGCCACAGTCACTATAATCATATTCATTACCAAGACTACCACTAATCATTAACATTACCTCAAATGCCAATATAACCACCGCTACTAAACCTACCATATCAATCACTACCACAATCACAATAGTCCCCATCACTGCCATGATTACCACTATCACTAACACTACCTCGATTGCTACTATAAACATCGTTGCTTCAACTACCACATCCAGTATTGCCACAAATACGATAGTCACCATCACTACTAAGAATACCACTATTAATAACATTACCTCATCCACCACTACAACGAATACTGTAGTCACCTTTATTGCAATAACTACAGCCATCATCATCAGTATCATCATCATCCCTATCACCATTATCATCATTAGCACAATGGCCACTATCATTATCATTAGCACAGCTACACTATCACCATCTCAACCTTAGCTACCACTAGAACGACTTTCACCATCACTACCAAAACCATCACTATCACTGTTTGCTTTCATTTAGCTACTATTCTTCTTGACCTTATTCCTAGTCTGGGTTGGTTGGTATTGTGCACTTTCTCCACTGTCTTTTGCCTGCCGTGTCCTCCACCCACTTGTCAGGTTCTTTTATATCTTGCATCTTTCCATCTAAATCTTTGTCTCCGTCGGGCCCTCTTTCCCCCGCCTATTGACTCTCTTCATGTCACTTTAACTGGTCACCCTTTGTCCATGCTCGTTATTAAGTGCGTACCAGACTAATATTGCCTTATCCATGCTTCACTTCTACTTGGCTTTTACCTTTTTTTTTTTTTTTTTTTTTTTTTAATGAAATGTTAAATATCTATCACAATATCATTGCTTTCCTAGCCACTATTGTCTCTCACTTTCTTCTCAGTGCCCACACTTCCAATTCCATGTTGTCTATAACTGATATGATTTGTGACAGGGACAACTGGAGGTAGGTACAGTTCACGGACGACAACAGGACTAAGGATCACCCAAGGGCAGGTAAGTATTTTCTGGTTTCTAGTTAGGTTAGCTTTGATGAAGGGAGGGGAATAACACATTTCGGCCATAACACTTAGTGATAAGAACTCTCACTTAAGTCTGATAATGCCAGGTAAGATAACGAATATCAGTAAAGTCACTAATAAGTCACAGTTAAGAGGCCTCACCTAAATTGGGAAATGTTAGACTTGTTAGGTTAGAGTAGGTTGGGTAGAAGTAGTGGCAACACTGCCTGCATCCGGTGGACTAGGCCTGCCCTGACCTGACCCCTCCAGGCAGGTCAGGGCAGGGCAGGGACACCACTTGAATAAAAACTAACCACGACGCTACCTCCTGGGTTGTTTGGAAAAGCGTTCACACACACACACACACACACACACACACACA
>JAGKTI010038639.1:0-10689 GCA_018397915.1 Birgus latro | reverse complement strand
CCAACTGTTAATCCTTCCATCGAATTTTGCTCATCAGATCAGAATAGTTTGATTTTACTTTTTCCAGTGACCTTGAACTTTGATATTTCCCCGTGACCTTGACTTTGACTGTTCCCCAAATCGAATTCCTTTTTTCTTGTTTTAAGCTCGAAACCTTCAGAAAAGTTCAGTTTGCATCAAATAAAACATACTGATGCTGATCTTGCCGTGCGACGCTGACCCATCCCTGAAACACAACAGGTCATACTCTTGGGTGATCCTCAACTCATCCACCGATTCAAATCACATCAGAATTGTTTTAGTTCTTTTCTTCACGCACAGAAACATGGGTCGAACTTTTACCTGGCCTGAGATCTTTGCCCGTGACTGCCTGTTCTCAAAACTAAATTCCCTTGTTCTTACCCAACCAAAGTTTAGTGAAAATCGGTTCAAAACTGTTTAAGGTGGTTGACTGTGGACGCTGATCTTTAACCTATTGTTCTAAAATAACAGTGAATCTATTCCTTGTCTGCCCCTCAACCCTTCCATCAAGTTCGGATAAAATCAGATGAAAACTCACAAGGGTCGAACTTTGGCTTTCTTGTGACCTTGATCTTTGGCTGATTGTTCTCAAAATAAATCACATAATTCTTTCCTTACCCTCAGTCACTTCCTGAAGCTTGAGTCAAAACTAGATAAAAGATGTTGAAGCTAATTTTTGCTAGGTCACGGTTTGAATTAGCCCCGTGACCTTGACCTTTGACCTTGTGTTCTAAAAAAAAGGAGGTTTCTATAAGGGTACCCCGTCCACTAAGAAATCGGTTGAAACACACACCCACACACACACACACACACACACACACACCGTTAAAAGCATAACACAAACCACAAGAGTATTCCCACCCCCCCAGGAAAAAAAGGAGGGGGGGGAAGGGAGCCGAACCAGCCAACATGATGTATATTACAGTTTAGCTTCATTTATGCCGAGTGAGTGGCCCCAGTTAGGCTTGTTGTTCTAACGCCAGACCATATTTATCAGCTGAAGGAAACATCTGTCTTCTAAAGGGCTAAAGACGCTCTGACTGTACCTCTGTTTGCCGGTTTTTAAGATTCTAGGTTACTCTCTATTAGCTATACTTCAGTCATTTCAACTTGGAGAAGATTTTTGTCCTTTTACTGCTTACTTCCTGTACCTCAGTGGCAGATGAAGACTGTTGTGATTCAGAAGACATAAGGGTACATGTGATAAAGGCAATACTGCGGCGTAACATCCTCTCCATAGCACTGTTCTGAGACGAGAGCCCTATTTTACTGTTAATCTTTAGTCATAACTCAACACTCAAGATGGAGAGACGGAAATTCTATGCCTAGTTAAAGTGAACGAGTACCGTCTACCTTACGTGCTCTTGAAACTAAGTATCAACTTGAGCGGTGGATACAAAGTCTCTACTACTATTGGAAAGGAATGGTAGTTTCCAATCTTTCACTTAGTTGAATGACGTCAGCACTGAAGCCTTGTAAACACATTACTACAATGACTTGTTATTACCCCTGGCAGGAGTGAGCGCGATGTGTGGCGTCAGGCTCTGGTGGCATTAGCGAAATGGAGGTTGAGGGATCATCGGTGGGTGGATTGGAGGAGGAGAGGAAGGCCCATGACCACTCCTGACCTCCACCCACCTACTCTCCTCCCTTGCCTTCCCCTCCCCCTCTTCCTGTAAATAGAGGGTTCCTGGGCGACCATCTTAATGTGTGACAATGCAGCATGACTTCCTCAAGCTATTTTTAGATTTAAGAGTCTTTTGATGAGTAGGGTCTCCACGCGCACAAAACAAAGCCGACTTCATATGTCTTTCACTCCTCATTTTAGTCTCGCGTTTGATTTTTATTTCTAAGGGACCCCATGCTTCGCTTGGTCCTTTTTTCTTAGTAAATCGTTGTGGTTACTAATGCTCTATGGACATGCCACTTTCTGTTCTATAAATTTCCTACTTGTATTTCTTCAAATTAATACTGCCTTGCCATGATTAAGATTGTTTCCCAGTTATCAGTGAAACAGTATAGTCAGGTGGAAACATGCTAGGTCCCGTTAGATATGAAACGAAATGCACAATGGCCGAGAATTAGTGCTTTTCTTTCAGTCTCGTCACTTCCTGGAATCCTCTTTTTCGTCTGTTTTACCTTTTTTCACTTTTCTGTTCTTTCACCTTCATATTTCGCGTGATTCTCCGGTAATTATTTTCTCCTTTCCACCTCTGTTGGCTGATTTTATTGTTTTTTATTCACGTCTGCTCCGTCCTCTTTTCTCCATTTTCCATTTCTTTTCCATCTTCTCCACTTCCTGAGATGCCACCCTTTTATCCTCCTCCTCCTCCTTCTCCTTCTCCATCTGTACTTCTTCCTTCTGATCATCATCATCATCACTTTCTACTACACTTCCATTTTCGTCCGCCATTCCTTCCTGGTTCTCAATATTCACCATCTTCGTTCTTCTTCTTTCTCACGTGTCTACCTCCTCATTTCCTCCTCTTTTTTTTTCATCTATTTTCTTCTCAGTCTTTCCTCCGTCCCCTTACACTCTCTTCCTTCTTTATACCTCCCTTCTTACCTGTTCTCTCCTTCCACTCCCTCCTTCGTATATATCATCTCTATCCCCTTCCACTTCATCCTCTGTCCACTCTTCCCTCCTCTCCCCGTGCACTTCCTCCACTGCTGCTCTCTTCCTCCCTTTCCTTCCTATGTTCTTCCTTGTCTGTTCGTTCCTTCCTGCCTATTCTTTCCTCTGCTTCCGCCATCATCTTTCCCTTCCTCGCCTTTCATCCTCCCCTATTCATACTCCAATCTTTTTCTTCCTCTCTGTTCTTACTTTCCTTCCTTCTTTATCATTTCCTCCCTCTTCTTCCCCTCCACTTCCTCATCTACCATGGTGTTTTCTATCGTCCTGTCGGCTACTATACCGGAGGGAATGGTGGTAGGAGGTGGAGGAGGGACTTACTTTCTTCTTTCCTTTTCTCCCACACGCTGGTTAGATCTATAGTATATAATCCATGCATCACGTTATCAGTTCTTCCTAAGTACACTCGGCAGAGTAACTGCCGGAAAGGCTGTGCACGATGGTTTATAAAATGAGCACTAAAACTTCGTTATTTCTGAATGGTTGGTGTGTGTGGTTGCGATTTAGGTTTGTAATATCGTTTTTATATCATTTCCTGATGAAAACATTTTTTAATGACTGCCTGGAAAAGTAATATTCATATTTTTTCGATCGTAACGCTCTACCGTGTGACGTATAAGTGATCGGATTTTTTCCCCTTTGTACTCCTCTATCCCTCTCCATGTACTTCCTCCCCTACCCCCTGTTATGTGAGGGAACTGGTCTGGTAATCATCATTCTTCATCTTCCTTCTCCTCTTCCTCGCTGCTTCTTATTTGCTGACCCTTTCTCTTTTCGTCCCCATAAGAGTACGAGGAGCGACTCCCAGGCTAAGAAAAAAGTTTGAAAAATGTGCAAAGACGTATTGTGTTTTCGGAAGTTAAGAGCTCGCTCTCTCTCTCTCTATCGTCATCATCATCATCATCATTAGCTTCATTCACTTATTTCTCCCAATCGCCCTGTGCCATATCGTCTTCCCTTTCCCTCAGATTTTCCTCTTTTCTTCATCTCCTTTCCCTATTCTTTGTCTTCTCTCAGTTTCCACATCCCATATCCACCCTCCCTGTCACCTTTCCTCTCTTAATTCCCTTTTCTGCCATCTCCATATCTCTTCATTCTCATTCCTATCTTTTCCTTAGCATTTCTCCACCCCTCTCTCTGTTTTTCTTGCTTCCATTCCTGATTCCTCTCCTCTTTAACTCCTCCCCCCTATGTTCCCATTTCCTCACTGTCTTCTTCCGTCCTCTCCTTTCCCAACTCTCCATTCCTCCACTTCTTTCCTCCTAAATTTATTTCCTTTCCCTTCCATCTCTCCATTTCCCTCCCCAGTTTTCCTTCTTCCCTTCGCATCCCCCCTCCCGCCTGGGTCTGGTCTCCGGCACCTACAATTTTATGCTGTAAATAAATGCAAAAACCTCCAGTCATTTCTCTTCAGAATTTTTTCTCCTCTCCCTCCCTCCTCCTCCTCTCCTTCCTCCTCCCTCTTGCCTCCTCCAATTTCACTTTGCTTTCGGCATTCTTCATTTCATTGTATAGCCTGTAACTTTCTCCTTTAGTTGCCGCATGTAGAACTGTGGTACTGCTGTGATACCGGTGTGTCTTAACTTCCTAAGATGACGTCCATTTTTGTATCATTTTTGCTACCGACGGATGATTTTATTTGGCTCTTGGGAGGTGTAATTCAGTGGAGTGGTTACTAAGAGATATGTTGTAAGCTTATGTTCTGCAGAAATGTGAACTCAGTAGACTGTAGGCTGAAGCTGTCCCCCTCCTGCAGTCCACTACCCCCGATTCAGAAGACGGAGTGAGTGAGGGGTGTTTGTATAACCAGGCACCCAGCTATGTCAGTGCCACCGTGCGAAGGCGCCCTTTTCCAGCACCGTTAAAGGATGTGACTGAGCTTACCAGTTCGAAAGGTTGTTCTTGGAAAAAAATGTCCGGTAGTACGTCGTCCCCAGACCGATTAGAAGAGGTTTGGAGAGAGGAATGTAAAATGCTGTGACGGCTGGAACGGCGGAGATAGTACAACAGTTGCGACGACGACGATTTATGCAATACGACTTTATGATAATCTTTATCATATTGAATCTGGTGACGTATTTTATACTTTACTTTTGCTCTCACCAGACGATGATGTTAAAAGATGGAGAATTTTCTAACTAAAGAGGTGCAATATAGACTTATTTCCAAGCATACTATAATTTTTATCTGAGTTGAAGGTACTTCGTAAAAGCAGAAAGAAGAAAACAGAAAATGACTTCATTGTATTGAAGGAACTATGGGTAAAGATCTCTCCCAAGTTTTTCCACTTCGATTTCTTGGTTATTAGCCAGCTTCACTCTACATGTAAGCATTTCACCCTTCATTACTGGTCTTTGCTTAGCACTTTTTCCTCTTTCATTCCATCCCTGGTTGCCAATCTGTTACTTTGGTTCCTCATCTGTAGTGTGCTTTGAATGATATTATATGCTTCTTTTCTATTTTTGCTGTGGAAATGTGGTCCAGTAATAATGTCCTTCTTTCTTTTGTTTCAACGTCCTTATGTCTTCTTGTTCTTCCATGTGATTACCAAACAGTACCATTTCAGTACCTCTGTGGGCATGCCTATATTCTCTTGTACGTAAAGTATTTGCGGGACTGACTAATAGCCTTTCCATCACAAAATTTTTGCAAATACCATTATTTCTTTTTCCATACTCCTAGCGAGCCCACAATGTGATGTCGCCTTGGTTGTTTAATATTTATATGGATGGTGTTGTAAGGGAGGTGAATGCAAGAGTGTTAGATGGAGGACTGAGTCTGGTGAATGATGGTAGAGAGTGGAATCTGAAGCAGCTGCTGTTTGCGGATGATACTGCACTGGTGGCTGATTCAGAGGAGAGATTGAGACAGTTGGTAGAGGAGTTTGGAAGGGCGTGTGAAAGGAGGAAACTGAAAATAAATGAGAATAAGAGTAAAGTGATGAAGTGTACGAGGTTGATAGATGGTAGGAGGATGATTATAGTTTTGAATGGTGAGTTGCTTGAGGAGGTTGAGTGTTTTAAGTACTTAGGGTCACATGTTGCTGCGGATGGAAGAATAGATGCAGAAGTGAAGTTTAGAATGAATGAAGTTGGAAAGGTGCTAGGAGTAATGAAAAAAGTGTTTGGATGTCGTTCACTCAGAATGGATGTAAAGAGAAGGGTGTATGAGGGTGTTGTGGTACCGACTGCATTATATGGGGCTGAAACATGGAATATGGGTGTAGCAGAGAGGAAAAGTTTGAATGTAATGGAGATGAGGTGTCTGAGGAGTATGTGTGGAGTGACGCGTATGGATCGAGTGAGAAATGATGAAGTGCGAAGGAGAACTGGAATTGTTCGGGAGATGGCTGATCGAGTTGAACAGAGGGTGTTGCGATGGTTTGGGCATATGGAGAGAATGGATGATGAGCGATTGGTGAAAAAGATAACTAGATCTGATGTGAGAGGCGTAAGGCTGAGAGGAAGACCACGAATAGGATGGATGGACAGTGTGAAGAGAGCGTTGGATGCGAGAGGGTTGTCTGTTGAGCAAGGAAGAGTGGCTGTGCGTGATAGAAATGAATGGAGAGAAATTGTGAATGAATAAATGATGACGCAGCCCTGAGAGGATATTCTCCTGCATTTTGTCTGATCAGCTGATCAGGTCAGGTGCAGGTAAGGGGCTGGATCCATTATGATGTGGCAGGGGTAAACCAGCTTTGCTGTCGGGCCCTGCTGCGGATGTCACTGACTGCACTGCGTGGTTGACCCTCATGCGGTGTGGTGCGGTGAGGATCTGTCCCTTCTCCCCTTTGGGGCTAAGATGCGAATGAATGTGTATGAGTGGATGAGTAAATTGGTAGTGTGTTGACCTGTCTCGGCTACCTCCCTTTTCTTGGGGGAAGCAGCCTAGGTATATAGATAGATAGATAGCGATTACCCACAATTTAGTATTTTTTTTTTTTTTTTTGTAATATTCCGACACTCCCTAGACCTACCCCGACCTATTGCAAAAATAATTAGGTCGATATCCATTACCGTCTCGTGAAAAGAACGAACAAACGCACATACAGACACACACATACACAGTTGGAGTTTATTACTTAGATACGTTCTAAAGCCTCTGTCATAACAAAGGTTTCCGAGACATACTTTCGAACAGATTGTGCAGCATATCTTTCTGTGGATATCAGTAACTTTGAAGGACAACTCTGAGTGCAACAACCATTTCCTAAAGTTAATCTGCAGGCCGCACGTTTCACTTTTCTCGGTGATGACCTTCGACCGATTGTTCTAAAAATCAATTGACTTCAATCTTGTCTGATCTTCAAATCGTCCAAATCACAAGTGTTTGAGTTGACACTGCCATTTGACTGTGATCGTTTACCTATTGTTCTGAAATTCGAATCTCTTCATCCCTGGTTGACCTTCAATAACAACACCTTGTTTGGTCCAGAGTGAATAAAATCTCGTGAGTTCCAGGGTCGGACATTTAACCCTGCCTCGTGACCTTGACTTTTGACGGATTGTTTTTGAAGTCGAATCCCTTTACCCTTGTCTTAACCGCGACTCCCGCCCCCAAGATTGGTGTAAATCGGATAAAAATAAAGATGACCTTGCAATGTGACCCTGACCTTTGACTTGTTATCTAGTCAATAGGTAAACCCTTTGCCTGACCCTCAACACTTCCATCAAGTCCGGTTAAACTTAGATCAAAACAGTTTTAGCTATACTCCTCACACACACAAACACACGAATCAGGTTTTGATCTTGCCCTGTGACCTCGACACTGTCTGATTGTTCTCAAGACAGATCCCCTTGTTCTTGCTTGCCTTCAGTCTTCCACCAAGTTTGGTCGATATTGGATCAAAACTCTAAATCTGCTATGTAACTTAGATATTTGACCTTTCCCTGCTACCTTCACCTCTAACTGATTATTCTCAGAACCGAATCTCTTCATCTTTGTCTGACCATAAACCCAGTTATAAATTTTGGTCTAAATCGGACAAAAACTGATTAAGCTGATCTTGTCATAAGACTTTGACATTTGATCTAATGTTCTCAAAATCATAAGGTTAACCTCTCGAGAGATCCCAAACACTTCCATCGAGTTTGGTCCGAAACAGATCAAAACTATCTATCTATCTATCTATCTATAGCCCGACGCCGTAATCCCGCAGAGGTTGGCCACAGACAAAGCGCCTCCAAGTCGCTCTGTCACGCACCATTTGCCTACCCTCCCTCCAGCTCACTTCCCCCTCCCTCATATACCTCTCAACTCCATCCTTCCACCTCATTCTCGGCCTTCCCCTCCCTCTCTCTCCCTCCACCCCACTTGCATACAGCCTCTTAGTCAGAGTTTCATTCTCCATTCTCTCCACATGTCCAAACTGCTTTGGTTATTTTGTTCATACACAGACACACACACACACGATTCACACTTTGCTCTTGTCCCGTGTCCTTGTCCTTTGACTGATTGTACTAAAAATCGAATTCCATTGTTCTGAACCTTGCCCTTAATGCTTGATGTAATTCAAATAAAAATTGTTTAAGTTGGCCCTCCAGTGCGACCTTAACTTTTGATTTGTTCACAAACACAATGCATCAACCCCTTGGCAGACTTTCAACTCTTTCACCAAGTTTGGTTAAAATCGGATTAAAATTATGAGCTATTTTGTCCAAACACACACACACACACACACACACACACACACACACACACACACACACAACAAAACATAACCCCCTCCCCCCTCCTCGTGCCACGTGCAATGTAGTTACGCGAATCACCCAACACCCCTCTATCTCATACTATTCGTTTAATTTCTTCGTCATAAAATGAATTTGCGTGAACAAAGTCTCACGATGATAATGTAGGCCTATAGCTACTTACACACACTAATACTTTATCTTTTAAATTAGTATGACCTTTAACTGAAACTAGTTAATATTAAATCGTAGGTTCGATGCAGAGAGGTTTCAAATTTTGGAGGATATAGCGAAAAAAGGTAACTCTGCAATAACGTCGTTTCGAGATCACAAAGTTTTTGTTTTATTAAAGTCTAATTTCGCAATCATCCTATATCAATCCCTTCGGCACGATGATGATTATTTTATTCTATGCTACCCTCAGACGATTTTATCTAGCTCATGAGAAAATTAATAGATGGACGACCTAATATTGCTTTCATTAACCCTTCCCAAAGTTGACTGAAATCGTCTGGATGCAGCAAGAAGGAACTAGAAAGAAGTCATCGGATTCAAGGGATTGAAGATCAAGGTCTAGATTATATGAAATCTAGAACATACAGTAATTATGAAATGCCTCCTTATTTACCTGTACCTGTGTTCTGCTTACCTTCATGCCCTAATTTCTGCCTGCAAAAAAGTAACAAAAAATCGTAAACTTACCCACTTAAATAACAAGCACACAAATACTGGACAGATGAGGGACCATATGGGGCTTTGCTAATGTGAAGTGTCATACTGGATTTCCTGATGTGAGGTACTGTTTATAAAAATATAAAGGGAGCTACAGTGAAGTATCATACAGGGCTTATATATAATGAAAAGAGGCACTTTGTATATGGAAATTTTTAGGGAGGTAAAGTGAAACATCATGAGGTTTCACTAAGGTGAAGTACGTTTTGTATGAAAGTCCTTAGGGTTTGACGGACTTACTGGAAGCTCCTAGGTATGATCCCGCATCTAAAAATATGAATACTCACCAACAAAGACGCAGTACCAAGGCGTGTGTTAGGAAGTGTGTTTGGGGAGTGAAACAGTAGTCCGGCGGTGGTCCCCTCCTTGCCTGATTGCCTGACTGGGTTCTCGGGCTGTATTTATTAACTCTCCTATGCTTCAGTTGTTTTATAAAATTGCTTGTATATTTGTCTGTCTTCATTCAGGTACTGTGCACTTCACAACTTGTCAGTGATAGTAACAAAATAAGAAAAAAAAGTCTCATAGTTTATTAATATGGTGACGTGCATCCTGTAATCTGGGGAAGTTCATTCAAAACACTTTTCTTGATCTTTCTCTGACACCTTTAACTCACGTGCAGTTTTACATAAAAGTTACGAGCACCCACGAAGAGCAGCGAGAATCCAAGGTTAAAGTTCTTACAAAACACATGTTGATATGATTGGTGAGTAATTTAGTTTCTCCTCTGGTGCCCTGCTACGTGCTCACGGAACAATAAAAAAGTGTGCTAACATTAGTGATTAAACAATATATTTTCAGTAGCGAGTTTTAGCTGGCATCAATGGGCAGACACCGATAAGAACAATTTAATGCGTCACACCACCTGCTCTTTTCGTTGATCATTAACTTTTTTGTGTTTAGAAGCACTGCCTTTGTTGCCACAGTCCACCACCGTAACCGACCACTTGTCCAGCACAGTACAAACCCATTGTTCACTGAAACCATAAATATTCGCAAGGCTAAGCGGCACACACCACACTTCACCGAACTCAACACTCAAAGTAACGGTGCGGGCAGCGGGACTCCTGAGGAAAGAGGCTTGTTCGAACTTTGGTCATTTCATACCTGGTTGATTCAGCTCAGAGTCATGGCTGATTCGGACCAGTTCTAACTCGTTGCTTTAAAAGGCTTATTACCTGCTGCCTCGAGCAAATAATGACTGACATTTAACTGGAAGTTTAAATCGAAATAAATTGAATCCCTACTCATAATTCATTAATGAACACGAACATAAAAAGGTGTGAGAATGTAAGTCCATCTACAGTGAGAGAAAGGCCCAATGAAAAGGAATAGCTCAGGGATATTGATGAAACAGATAATATAATGGTAATGAACTAAATGTATTGACAAAAGGAAATGAATCCGCTTTACGAGAGCAGCCGTAAGCCACATCTGCTATGAAGCTGTGCCAGTCCACGCAGCGAAGCACCAAACCACAAAACCCTTCCGACACTGAACTACTGTCGAACCAATGGTGGCTGTGTTAAGGAAACAACTGCGAATGAATAATTTGTCACATTGTTTCATGATCCATGGTGTGTGTGTGTGTGTGTGTGTGTGTGTGTGTGTGTG
>JAGKTI010038637.1:0-10689 GCA_018397915.1 Birgus latro | reverse complement strand
GTCTTCGAGAGAAGTGAAGCCAGTGAGTGTACAGTGAGATTGGATGGGAAGGAAATGGAGAATATGAGTGAATTTAAGTACTTGGGCAGTGTGATGAGTAAGGATGGTAGTCTGGAGGGTGAAGTGCTCGAAAGGGTACAGCAGGGAAGGAAGGTTGCTGGTTCGTTGAAAGCAGTGATAAGAAACAGGGAGGTGAGCATGGAAGTGAAAAAGTTGTTACATGACAGTATTGTGATACCAACTCTGACATATGGAAATGAAGCTTGGACCCTGTTGGAAGGACAGAAGTCAAGAGTGAGATCAGTGGAAATGAGTTATTTGAGAGGAGCATGTGGAGTCACATGGAGAGACAGACTAACAAATGAGGAAGTGAAGGAACGTTGTGGTGTGGTTGAGGACGTGATGGGAAGCGTTAGGAGAAACAAGTTAAGGTGGTTTGGGCATGTGGAGAGGATGGAGAGTGAAAGATTGACGAGGAGAGTGTATGTGAGTGAGGTGGAGGGAGCGAGAGGGAGGGGGAGGCCGAGGATGAGATGGAGGGATGGAGTGGAGAGGTATATGAGGGGGGTGTGAGTTGGGAGCGTGGTAGTGAAATGGCAGGGGACAGAGTGACATGGAGGCTATTTGTTTGTGGCCACCCCGTTCGGGATTGAGGCGTCTGGCAATAGATAGATTCTTGTCTTACACTGTATAATTCCACTTCTTGTCGACTACTCCACCTCCTACATCAGGTTATACTATTCCACCTCCAATACCATGTTAGACCACTCCACCTTCCACACCGCACTTGACAGTTCCATTTCTCAATTCACGCTGGACAGTTCCACCTCCCATACCACATTATACCACTCCACCTCCCACACCACGTCAGACAATTCCACCTCCCACACCATATTATACCATTCCACCTCTCACACCACGTTAGACAATTCCACCTCCCACACCACTTTATACCATTCCACCTACCACATCACATTATACCATTTCACCTCCCACATCACATTATACTATTGCACCTCCCACACCACGTAATACCATTCCACCTCCCGCACCACATATCTCATCCTAAATCCCACTCTGCACTGTCCTTTCCTGCCTTTAACACCACACTGTGTTACATCACCTCATATCCTACCTCCCACACCACACAACACTACCTCCCACATAACATTACCTCACTTCTCACACCACACATCCTTCCTCCCACACCATTAAATCAACACCATTCTACCTCCTACACCACCCTGTTTCCCATTCCGCATCACACCATACCAACTTACCTTCCATACCACACCATCCTACCTCCTACACCACACAGTGATACCTCTTACACCACACCATCATACCTCTCACACCGCACCATCCTGCCTCTAACACCACATCACACTACTCCATATCTCACTCCACACCACGCCATCCTGCCTCTAACACCACATCACACTACTCCATATCCCATTCCATACCACGCCATCCCACCTCCCTCACCAACCATCCTAACCGTGACACCCAGTAAAAAGGAGGGCAGCTAAATATTTGCTACAGAGGCTTTATGTAAGTCGTCTAGATAATACCCATGTACTGAAATTGTTTTTGTTAGGAAACAGCAATTTCGACCATACGTTTATGCATCTTCACAGTTAACATAGTACTACACAGTATCAGTCTGTGGGTTTGATTTCTTCCATATGAACAGCTTACGGTAATGTGAAATTAAGACTCTTTATGTAGATAGTTTTCTTAAAGTTAATACGTGGCTACAGAGTGACATCTAAAGTTCCTTGAGATTAATGCAATAAAGAATATGGTGTGTTGAAATCTTGAAATGCCTATTTGTTGCGGGTGAACGCAAACATGTAAAAGGTCAGACTCACTGTGTGGAGATGGCTTGCTCTCAGCTTAATTAACCCATTAGCGCCCAGTGTCCTCAATATAGGACGGAACTGGGCATTTTCAAAATTTAATATAGTAGGGAACCCCGGGGAAGGGACCTATGAGCTTCGCGACTATGAGCCGACAGGCGGAGGGCGGTACGCCCAGCTGCACCCTTCCAGCAAAATCCCTCGCACAGGAAGTCTGGGAGCCAATGGGTTGAAATCGTCTGAACAGAATACTACAGGTATCCTGATTATGAAAGGGACAGTGTCACCTGTATTAACCTCCTTAGGCTGCTATGGCTCATTCTCAGCTGAATGAAAATCTCATGGTGTTAGCTAGATTACTATATACTAGTGTTGTCTCGGCCATGAGAATGTTAAATGGCCTGAGGAGACGTACACGTAACTGGATTTGGGTCCGTATTTACTAATAAATGTGATCAGTTAACTGTCATTACTCAGTTTTGTTTTCCCAGGAAGGACAAAGAAATGAGAGTGCGGCATTTTTCTTACGTCGTGCTCTTCCTGTGTATATAACCCATACTTGCGATAGAAAATTTTATAACTCAGATCTGTTCTCAATGGGAGAGTACTGTACGATTTGAAAAACGGCTCCACGACAATTTTGAACTGTTCAAAATACAGTAGTCGTAGCCCTCTCCGGATTGACTTGCCACTCGGTCCCAAGGACATACTCTGCTATGTGATTTTTTCCAAGGTCATTAACCAAGGAGCCCACACCAGGCCATTGAAGTACTGGTTTCATATTAGGAGGTCATTGTGAATTTATTTATTTGGTATATGAGATTTAGATACACTGGAGATAGTGTTAACTTGAAAATGGTAGGTTAAGAGGTGAAATCTATGTATTATAAGTGCATGTGAATATAAATCGTGCTTAAATCCAACTGTGAGAAACTCTGTTCATAATAGTATGTTAGAATCAATCCGAGAATTTGTTCAGCGGAGGTGTAGTACTCTTGCATTCATTGATTTTTTTTTTTTTTTGTATATCTGATCTGCCCTGAGATAATATCAGTGTGAAAGAGTAATGTTCTTATAGTTACTAGCAATTCATATCCCGTAAGTAATCTATGGTTAATTTGATCTACACCTGGTTCCTTATATCTGTATGTTTATACTTAGTAAATTTTTAGGTTAAGCTTTCATTGTGTTTGAAACTATTATCCTCTGCGAAGTTTATTTGTGAGATAGAGTGGCCCGCAAGGTGTATTGCTATCTTACGATTCACGCACTCAATATTGTCATTTATTCGCACGGCCCCAGTACTCTTCAACTTACTATAGAGCAAGTAATTCTTTCCTGGCATTCGCTGGGTGGTGGCAGCCTTCTCTCGTAACTCTGATTCATAACTTTGATATCTCTTCTTCTTATTTTCATTAATTAACTGGGATCTCTACATTGGTGACACGAAAACGGTTGGATTTCTCTTAATTTACGTCATTAAATGGGAGTATAAAATTTTCGTTGCCACAAATGTGAATCATGGAGGCCGGGATGGGTATTGGAGCTTATCTCACTGCCACCCACGATTTTGGGGGCTACGATTAGTCTGGATAGATCGTGGTCCAGTGTGACCTAAGCTTTAGCTTTCACAGATTCTCACTACTCTCTATTGATTTACATTCTAAAGCTGGGAGAGGTTTTATTAAGCTTTTCTGCGCATACATGATCTGGGTCCATTGAGCTCTATAGTATGGAGAGACTATCTCCGCCGTGAGCGTGTGGCTTTGGCAGCCATATTGAAACACCCTCACTCGTAGCTTATAATAATAAACATATTTGGATTATGATTTTTTTTTCTGCCTAGTTCAACGAATTATATGGGGTAAATCTAGCCAAGAGTATAAAATAACGCCATAGGTTGCTGCAGTGCAGAACTCACCCTTTCTGGCACTAAGGCAGAGAAAGGTAATTGCAGAAAGGGAAAAGACAGTGGAAGAACTAGACATAAAACACTCTGCACTCTTCAGTCCTTGGCCTTCCTGCAAAACAAAATAACTTACAATGATTTTTATTTCTATCGTCACTTGAATATGCATTTGTGGAATTAAGGAGACAAAATAATATTCTGCACGATTACAATACAAAATCCAAGATGAAAGCTCAAATCCATGCCTGTCAATCGCAATAGATTTGTTGATACAGAAAATTAATTTGTGCTAAGTCCCAGTTTCCCGTGAATACAGTTTCCAGTAGTCAGTTTTACATCTACTTTCCCAGTTATGTTACTGAATGAACAGAGACTAGGAGGAAACAAACTGAGTCCACCAGTCTGACCGGCCCAAGAATGTAGGGAAATTGACTAAGTTCGTTTGTGTATCTGGGCTCACACCTGAAACTCACACGGGAGCGTTATTTCTACCTTGACGGTGTCCGTAACCCATTTCAGTTCAGTCGATTGACCAAGTGTAATCAGATCGGAGGTTGAATTTGATTAGTAACCAAAGAGACTTATTCCTACCCCATGATTGGGGCACATCAGATTCTGTGCAACTACAACTTAGTTTCCAAGTGATAGGAGTGGTTCTGTTTCGTCAGGTGAAAACAGACCGAATATAGTTCATCTTTCCACTTTGTTTCTAGTGCCCCTCTCTTCATTCTCCCATTTTCCCTTCTCTTCGAGGATGTATTTGAGCTATCCCCTGACGATTCTACATAGCTTTAAATAGACTCCTCTATCTGAGGGGGTTGGATATAGAATTCCTTGACTCTTTCACTAACTAGGGAGTTCATTTAAGCTCAATAGAATAGTCTGGTAGCTGTAAGAAGTAAAAAGCACTCAGAGAGCTCATACCTTTGTCAGTACCAAGGTATGATTCAAATACGGATTCAGATAAGGACCTGTGGAAATACTGTGTGAAACTCACAGGATCGGATCAGCCCCGAAGTTTAATCAATTGCTCCTTGACCCATACCCCACCCTTCCACAAAATTTTATTGAAATTCATTTGAGAACTTTTGGAGATATTGTGCGGTATACATAGGGTCCAGATCCGGATCCGCCTCAAATTTTAATAAATTCGTTCGTGGCCCATGGCCCACTTTTCCTCAAAATTTCATTGAAATTCATTGAGAACTTTTGGAGATAATGTGTGGACAAACAAACAAACAGACAAACAAGTGAAAACGTAACCTCCTCCAAATTCGTTGGCGGAGGTAACAACTGTATAAAGATCTTACGCAGCACACATAGGGCAATGGAAACAGAAACAAACTTTCCGTGTTGTATTTAGTGTTTTCCAATTACTACAAAAAAAAAAAAAAAGTCGAATGTCGTGAAGCTGAATGGATGACTGAAATAAATACTTGAGTCGTAAGAAAGGCAAATAAATACTATCATTCATCCTAAGCCAAAAGTGAAGGAAACAATCAGATTAATGAAATACGTTTCATCTGATTCTGAAGGAAGTAAGGGAAGAGGTAGCGCAGAGTCCAAGAGATGAAGCACACAATTTTGGTGAAAACATCCCGGTTAAGGCAGACGAAAATTTAAGCAAGAGTACTTGAAGGAAGAAGAGGAGTACAGTTTTGAAGGCCATGAAAACTAAAACCCAGACGATAAGAGGTTAGTGTGTGATGCCATGGAACTGTTTGAAATCATAATTATGGCCAATGGAGGGGGTGGAACGCTGACTTGTCCACAACCCCTATAGTATTTGAAAAACAACGTACCAGAATGCAGAGTTCCTTTGAAAAATGGTGAAAAGGAGCAGTGCATGACTTTGAGGGATGCGAATATGCCTTATGTCCGTGTGGCTGTGGACATCCAGCAAAATAGTAAGTCCGTGTCTCCTTGATGGTGTCTGGTGCTCGTGCCCGCTTGGGAGAAAACGGACGTCCAGAGGAGAGATTCACAGTATAAATTTCAGTAAGTTTTTCCCTCATAAATTAAATTTGTTTTCACAGGAAGAACAAAGGGTATGGGATGTCTCAGTGACCTATTGCCCTTGTCCTGCCTGCAAAGACAAATCTCATTTACGACATGGAATTAAGTGACTAAAGTTTGGTTTGTGAATCTACCTCTTACAGGCTGCTCGCTCCTGTCTTACTTGCCGGCACCTCCTTGCCTCTCGCAGATGGTAGGCTTCTCGTGGTAGCAGGCGACGTCGTGGTACTTGATGCCGTCCCTGTAGAAGTTGTTCAGGATGGCAAGACAAGCCTCGTTGCCCTCCCTGTTGTCAGGCTGAGGACGTCGGTTACTGAAGGGAAGAAGAGAGAGTACACATTACTGTTAGATTAAGTTGGTTAGGTTAAATCTGATAGGGAAATATAATAAAAGGTAGGGATGATAAGGTAAGTTGAACTAACGAGAGTTGGGAGAAAAACAGTTTGGTTGTCTTAGGTTAGTTAAGGTTGAATTAGCCAAACGTAGGATAGGTAAGGTTAGATTAGTTCAAGATTAGAAAGGTTAAATTAAGGCAGATGTGGTAAAGAAACGTTAACTGACGTAAGGTTAGATAAAGTTAGGGTATACAAAAGAGCCTAGGGAGGACACATTATGATTAGGTTAGCTTTTATCAGTTTAGAGAAAATAAATTCGAACGTGGCGGTAAAGTCGAGGTAAATAGTTCCTTTAAACTGCCTGGAAACTGTGTCATAACCTCCACCCTCTTGCCAATCCGCACAATAACAATTAGGCGTTTTTTTTTTTTTATGAGACAAGTACCCCAGACGTGTAGCACAACTGTGGTACTATTACCTTAACTTGGCAAATATATTTTTTTCATTTTGCAGCTTATTTCACAGTGCTCGGTGGCAGAAAAAGACAATGCTATGGTTTTGCATCTTTTTCATAGCTCTTATTCATACTAGTATCATATTCTGTTGCTACACGCCAATACTCAAGGGGGAGAGACGGTAATTTTAGAGCAATTTAGAGTAAAAAGAGTATAGTGACCATGACTGCGCGACTCACCCTCCAGTGTGGGACCAGTCAGTGAAGCGAAAAGGCTCGCCGTTGTCCCACCTCCAGTTCCTGTTGAGTCCACTTCCTCCGGTCCAGATGTATTGCTCTGTAGAACAAAGACAGATAATTACTGTTCAGCTGAGATATTCCCCGCATAGGCAAGAGACTGAATTTACACATGAAGTTTGTAAAGTAATATCCTGTTTTTTTTGTTTTTGTTTTTTGTATTTCTCCCTTACTATAAAAGACAAAAAACCAATTCTTTCAATGCACTCTATAACATATATCTAATTTGCATAAACTGCAGTTTTAGTAGAGAATGAGCATTTTGAAAGCATGTCTGAAGTCGCATGGATGTATTTTCAGTTGATTATTTCAAAAGACTATCAGGCACATCTTGTATTACGTCACGAGGTCTAAGATCGTGGTAGTTGATTGTCTTTGGTTTGTATCTGTAAACTTCTATTAGCAAAACCCAAAGGAAAAAAGCTTCACAAGGCCAAACTCCAGGTGTCAATCTGTTGGTTCTGGCGTCTTCTTCACAGACCGGACAAATATTCATCAAGGCATGTATGAATTCTCAGTGTAAAATATGTTGGGGCTCCGTCATGCATAAATCGTATAGAAGTGTTTTATTTTCTCATTACCTCATACCTACTTCCCTGCCTTCTCCTACAATCTCCGCTGCCCACCTACCCCTCCTTCCAACCTTTCCCCTTCCCTCCTGCCTACCCTTCCACCAAGTTCTCTCTCTTTCCATTCTTGCTCTCTCCTATCCTCTCTCCTCGTTCCCTCCTCCCCGTCCCTCTCTGTTGATGTTCTTGATGTTGCTGTTCCCGCTGTTGTCCTCAGCAGCCACAGCGTCCACCTCCACCCATACCACTGTAGTAGTCCTATTTGAGTGGACACCTCTTCCTTGTCTTCCTTATCCTCTCCTTCCATCATCTACCTTCTCCTTCCTTCCTCCTCCCTCCTACTCTCCTACCCTCTCCTTCCCTAATCCCGCTCCGCTCCCACACCCGAGGAGGACTTTCTTATTCTTTCTCTCTTTCCTAATTTTTCTTCTCCCTCCTTCTCCCCCCTGCCGTCTCCTTCTCCCCTATATGCTCTCCTTCCTTCCAGTCCTCTCCTTTTGTCTCCCTTCCCCTGTCCTTTCCTATTCCCTCGAACTTCCCAGCCTTGTCTTCCCTCCTCCTATCCCTCTTGTCCTCTCCATCATTCTTACCCTAACCCCCAATCTCTATCCTCCTGCCCTTTCATTCTTTCCTGTCATAAATCCACTTCCCTCCTTTCTCGCTCTCCTTCTTTCCTATTCTAAATCCCACCCATCAACACTACTGCCCTTTCATTTTCTCTTACCTTACATCCTCCTCTCAACTCCTGCATTCTCCAACTTTTTTTCCCCTTGTCTCTCCATCCATTCAAACCCTTTATCTTTCCTGTCCTACATCTGCCTCCCCCAGCTTGCACACTTCTGCCCTCTCCTTCATTCCTTCCCTAATTCCCTCCCTCTCCGTCCCCGTACTTACGGCTGCTGATGGCGCTCTTGAGGAAGTTGTACTCATCCCCGGAGCTAACAGCTACAGCAGCCCAGCCACCGCCAAGGCCCCTGCAGTAGCCACGGGCGCCGTCACCAGTGAGAGATGAGGCACCGTGGAGCCAGGAGTAATGGTACTCGGAGCCGCCGAAGGTTGCGTCAGCCTGAGAGAGGAACGAAGTACAAGGTCTCGTCATAAAAGAAAAAAAGAAAAACAGAGAGAGAGAGAGAGAGAATAAGAAGAAAAAGGAGGAGGAGGAGTTGGAGGAGGATGGAGAGGAAGTTGAGGAAAGGAAGAGGAAGAGATGAGGATGATGATGATGAGGAGGAGGAGGCTGTACAGTCAGAGCTCCGTCTTCTGAGTGGCTTAGGAACATATGTAATAAATCCTCCTTAATTATATATTTTATTCTGCACATTGCACCACTGTTGAGATTGGGACAGATTTCTCTAAGAGTTAATATAACCTTAATTAACCCGCTGACTACTGTAGCCCACTATGGAGCTCTCTGTCACATCCAAAAAATAAACGGGTCACGAAAAGGTGCTTGGGAGATTCATTAACCGACACAAATGAAGCCTGGAGGTGTTCCTACGTAAGTTGCTGACTGGTTAATGTAATACCTGGGTATGATGACAACCCGTTATTTCTCATTATAGTCAGTCATTTTACTTACCAGCCAGTGATTTCAATTGTCAACCTCTTATTTCTCTTGCCTGAATATTATTCCACTTATCAGCCTGTTATTTCACTTCATAGTCTGTTATTGCACTTACCAGCATGTTATTTCAATTACTGTTTTTCATTTATTAACCTTGTATTTTGTTTATCAGCGTGTTATTTTGCTGATTAGCCTGTTGCTCACTTGTAAGCGTGTTATTTCACTTATTGTTTTAGGTACAATACCTTTTGAATCGTCGTTTGCTTAGTCATCAGTGTCTACCTGAAGTAAACAGGGTATAGTCTGCATCCCAATGTCATGAGAATACATTATGGAAAGTATTCTAGGCGGGACTGGAAGCTTTCAAGTGTCCACAGGCGAATAAGGCATGGGGGACAGGGGGACAAAGAATCGGTAACCCCGCCTCGTATGAAAATAGTAGGGTAAACACTGAATTTTTCAATGCTGATTATCTTGACATTCTTTTTTGCTTTGCTTTTTTAAATTGAATGATTGTCAGTGTGCGTATAAACAGTTTGAATGTGAACTTATTTTGTATCAACTGCAGTACCAAAGATCCAGTTTTATCATTTAGAAGCGTTGCAGAATTATCTGATAAGTGAAATTATATTTTAGAAAGAAAAAATAATGTTATTTTGTTACTTACTCTCTGTTAGATATTACATATAGTGTTTATGCAGTCAGGATGACCTACGACTTTTCAGGGCAGTGTTCTTCTGCACGTGTATGAAAAAGATATCACAGTGTTGTCTCATTCGTCTATGGCAACATCCATTCCTAAGCGGTTTATACTGTATATTATACCAACTTGTTCTCTTGCATGTTACTCAAACAAGCTTCGTCGATACTAGAAATATAAATTAATATGAAAGTGATTATCAGGATGTTATTTGCACAATAAATCTTAAGGAAAACTTACTACAAAACCTTCATTAATAACGAGAACATGTCTCTTTGACTTACCCCTCCGCCGCCACGGGAGGACCCTTGTGACCTGGGACGGCCGAAGCTGCCGGACCTGAAGGACTGGCGTCCATGGCTGCGGAACTGGGACGCCACCGTCACCACCAGGCACAACAGGATCACGAACCTCATCTGTGGCAGTTGAAGTGAGAAAGAAAAGTGAATAAAGATAAGTCAGCGTACTGTGGAGCCGTAATGAAGCTGACATGTGTCAGCCATAGTGATGGAGAAACAGATTAAAATAAGCAGGCGGTGCATTAGATTAAATCAGAGTTTTGGATAATCATAGTGAAGGGGGATATGTGATGGCTGTAATGATGTAAAAACATGGATTAAAAAAAACTGGCAGGTTGAGGAGTCGTAGTGGAAAACAAATATAGAACGGCATTAGACTGACTATATTTGCATCATGAACTCCATGTGTGACCGGCCGTAGTGAGTGAGAAATGTGGATCAGTGTAAGGTAGCTGGTTGCACATCCAGTTGAAGAGGTAATGTGGGTTAAATTAGATCAGCTTATGGGGAAATAGTCTGTCGGGCGGACGGCATTGACGGTCAGAGTGAGGGAGAAGCATGAAATAATGAAAGTTAGCAGGTTGAGGGTCATAGTGAAGGAAAAACGTGGATTAAAATGCAGGTAAGGACTGTTGTATTGAAAATGTAACGTGGATTGAGATGGATTAAGTGGTTGAATCAGCTGCA
>JAGKTI010038636.1:0-10689 GCA_018397915.1 Birgus latro | reverse complement strand
GTCCTGAACACTGCAATCATGTCACCCCTCTTTCTCCTTTCCTCTAAGGAGGGCAAATCCAGCCTTTCCAGCCTCTCTCTCTATGGCAAATCTGCCAGACTAGGGACCATCTTGGTTGCTGTTCTTTGTATTCTCTCAATCTTGGTTATATCTTTCTTTTTGTGTGGGAACCACACTACTGCTGCATATTCTAACCTGGGCCGGATCATGGCCACTATCAATTTTTTCATCATCTCCTCATCCATGTAATGAAATGCCACTCTTATATTGGTCAAGAGTTTATATGTCTCTCTCACTATCTTATTTATGTGCTTTTCAGGTGACAAACTATCCTGGACCAGCACTCCCAAATCTTTCTCTTCTCTCGCTTTTCTAATTGGTTCATTACCCATCAAATAATTCAATGATGGCCTCTTGGTACTTTTACCCATTTCCAATATTTTACATTTTTTTATGTTGAATTTCATTTCCCACATCTGGCTCCAATCATATATCCTGTCCAGATCCTCCTGTAGCATTTTACAGTCCTCTTCAACCTCTACCTTTCTCAAGATCTTTGCATCATCAGCAAACAGGCTTGCGTAGCTGTTCACTCCATCTACCATATCATTTACATAAATCAAGAACATTACTGGTGCCAACACTGAGCCCTGTGGGACACCACTTGTTACTTCCCTCCATCCAGATGTCCTGTCCTTTATTACTGTCCTCATTTGTCTGTCACTCAAAAAGTCTCTCATCCATTCCAGGAGGCTTCCCTTCAGTCCTCCTATATGCTCTAATTTCCATAATAGTCTCTTGTGGGGTACTTTGTCGAAGGCCTTCTCCAGATCTAAGTACACACAATCCACCCAACCATCTCTCTCCTGTAGCACGTCAGTTGCCCTTGAGTAGAAGCTCAACAAGTTGGAAACACATGACATTCCACTTCTGAATCCAAACTGACTTTCAGTCAAAATATTCATCTCTTCCAGATATTTTCTCCATCTATCTTTCAGGATTCTCTCACACAATTTCGCAACCATGCTGGTTAGGGACACTGGTCTATAATTCAGGGGTTCTTCCTTGTTTCCTCCCTTATAGATTGGCACCACATTTGCCCTCTTCCATTCCTGAGGCACTTTCCCCTCTTCCAAGGAGCACACAATTAAATTGTGAATCTTATCTGCCAGTTGTTCTCTGCATTCCTTCAGTACCCAATTTGAGATTCCATCCGGTCCTGGGGCCTTCCTTACATCTTGAGCTCCCAGTAATTTATACACTTCCACTTTTATAACTTTTATCACTACATTTCTAATCACCCCCTCTCCTTCCACAAACTCCCTTTCCTTAGTGAAAACCGATTGGAAACATTTGTTCATTACTTCAGCTTGCATTACTGCATCCTAGTAGACCTCTCCTTCTACTTTCAGTTTGGTGATTCCTTCCCTTTGCTTCAATTTGCCATTAACAAATCTATAAAACAATTTGGCTTCATCCTTACATTTGTCAATTATACCTTTTTCAAAGTTCCTTTCTTCCTCTCTACGTATTCTTGTATATTCATTTCTAGTTCTTTTATATTCTTCCTTTTTTCTGATATTACCTCTCTTTCTCCATTTGTTCCATGCCATGTCCCTCTCTTTTTTCGCTATTATACACCTTCTGTTAAACCACACCTTTTTCCTGTTTTCTTTCTGACTTACTCTTGGCACATATTTTTGCACTCCCAAATTGTAGAGGTCTAAAAAGATATCCCACTTCCTCTATATCTCTCTTGTTTCTCTGAATTTTCTCCAGTCTGCATTTTCAAAAAATTTTCTCAATTCTGCAAAGTTTGTTTTCCCAAAGTTGTATCTTCCTTGCCTATAAAGCTCATCTCTTGGCACCACGTTCCCTATTATCATCTGGAACTCAATGACCACATGATCACTTTTTCCTATAGGACACAGATAATTTAATGATTCAATTACATCAGGTTCTTTGGATAGTAGCAAATCTAATCTTGCTGGTGTGTCATCACCTCTGAATCATGTCTCTTCTTTAACCCACTGTGTCATTACATTATTCATTGCTATATTTAACAATTTAGTGCCCCACGAATCTTCGCTGCCTCCCGAGTCCCATTCCTCCCAGTTCACCTCTTTACAATTAAAGTCACCCATTAGGATTATATTGTTGCTTTTCTCGATCACTTTCTGTAGATAACTAACCATGTCTGACAACATCTCCTGGTATTCATCGTCATTCCATGCTCTCGTCTTAGGGGGAACATATACCACTGCCATATCTCTCTTACCATTCTCCCCAGTTTCTAATTTCAAATTTATGGCTTCGGCCCTGCCCTCTGCCATTTCCACAGTATCTACGTTTATATTGTCCTTCACTGCTATCATCACTCCTCCTCCCATTTTTTCTTTTCTGTCTCTTCTCCATAATTTGTATTTCCCACCTCCCATATGAATATCAATATCTTCTTTCAATTTAGTCTCTACAAAGCACATAACATCAGGTTCGTGTTCCCTCAAAATATCATTGATTTCTAACCTTGCCGATATTAGTCCATCAATGTTTGTGTACGCCACTTTCAAACTTTTTTCGTTTTTTATACTCTCGTCTCTCCTTCCTTCCGTCGGTACCACTTTCTCAATTTCTGGTCCATAACTCTCCAATAGAACTCTGTCTTCTCTTTCTCCGTTCGTTGTTCGTTTTTTATGTTTGCTTCCTTTACTAACTCCTTTAATTTAGCTCTTTCCTCTTCATTTGCATCTCTCCTAATCCAAACATTTTTAAACCCCTCTTTCTCTGACAATTTCCACATTCTACTTATGATTTCATTCACTATTACTTGGGACTTAAACTTTACTTTCAAGGGCCTTGCCCCACCATCCTCGTACTTTCCTAACCTAAACACTTCTTCAATCTCTTCTTGGGCTTCATTGTTTCCTTCCATAACCACTGATATTATTTCTTTAGCCTTGCTCAGTTCCTCTCTCTCTCTTTCAGATCTTACTGTCATTCGTTTTTCTTTTATTCCTGAAATTATCACACATTTTTTCTTGTCTGCTACATCCCTGACCAAAGATTCTCTACTTCTTAGTACTCTAACCACTTCCTTCTCCACTTTTTCCTTACTTTGTTGTTCTATGATTTCCTTCAAATTTACATTTCCTTCCTCCTGTATTTTCTTCCACCCCTTTTATGTTGCTCCTTAATTTCCTGAATATGCTCATCTTGCCTCCTCGATTTTGATTCGTATTCATCTAGTTTAATTTTTATTCTGGCCCTTTCTTCTTCCAACCTCTTATTCTCCCTCTTCAGCTGTTTTATTTAATTTGATGCGGATTCGTTATTCGCCTTTAATTCTGTAACTTCTTTTTCTTGTTCCTCACTACGTGTGCTAACTTTTTCCAGTCTATTCTGTAGGACTTTGATCTCTCTTTCTTGCTCTATGGTCCGTTCCTGCAGCTGCTTAATTACTTCCCATACCTTTTTTAACTCCTGGACATTCCTCTCCGCCGTTTTCTCTACTCTTGCTACTCTTGTTTCTTGCAGCTTATCACTTCCTTTGCCTACATTTAGCTCGGTGAAGCCCACAAATTCCCCCTCGCCAGTTGTAAACAATCTTCCATCTCTCTCCGCCATGATACAACCATATGGAAACTTTCTTTTTCACTTTGTCTTGTATTATTAGGTTTGAAACTTGTGTTTTTTAAAACTAATATCCGACGGGACCACCACTCACGCATTCTACCACATAATCACAATAGGCTATCTCCTTTTTGCTGCTAGTTCTGCGATTATTTCCCCTCGATCCAGGAGCAGCTCCGTCTCTCTCCCTCTACGACCCGTGTGTGTGTGTGTGCACTGAAGGTTGGGGGAAACACACTCAGTACAGTTGGCCAGTTTCTCTCCCAATTGGGTTTACTCTTATGCTTTATGGGCCCTATACATTTCATCCATATGTAAAAAAAAAAAAAAAAATGAATAGGGGGGTGATGACTGCTTGAAAAAGAAAAAAATAATGGTTACGATGCTTGAAAAATAATTGGTTACGAAGATGGTGTTGATGATTAGTACACATCACTATGCATGATACTGAAAGTTCTTCCACTTAAAAGCTTGTTCATTCTTTGTTCCTGGTTCCTACCTCAAGTGGTTCTAGCTGGAAGTAAAATTGAGAGAGAGGGAGCCCTGCCCTAGTGCTAAAAATCATTACAGGCCTTTAATCCTCCCATCACCTGTACTGAGTGTGTTTCCCCCAACCTTCCCTTGAAGCATAAAAATTAATTCTTATATTTTATTCCTTTGTCAATACATGATAAACCAATTAGGTAAAGATTATGCAGTTTTGAAGAATATTTGCTACATATTAGTAAATCTTGGCTTGTAATCCCACCTGAATGACTACAGAAATCCTAGAAGCTCCAAAGATATATGTTGAATGATTGTCTGTTGTGGGAGGAGGCATTACATTGTGGTACATCTGGTGAGTGTTTTGTGGTAGTGTGGTGTGTTGTGGTAGTGTGGTACATGTGTGTGTGGTGAGTGTGTTGTGGTAGTGTGGTGAAATAGTGTGGTACAGAAGGTGTGTGTGTTGTGGTGTGGGAGGAGGGATTACACTGTGGCACATGCGGTGAGTGTGTTGTGGTAGTGTGGTGTGACTGTGTTTGTTGTACATATGGTGAGTGTGGTGTGGTGTGGGAGGAGTTACACTGTGGGTATAGCACATTGTTTGAGAGTTGTATTAGTTGTTAGCACTGAAGTAGAGAAAGATGATGACTGTGCTGGAGTCTGGTTATACTCATCTAACTCTAACTTGACACAGATTTTCATATCTTTGAGGCCATGTTTCACATTGCTGAGTGACAGAAAAAGGAAATATTACCTTCTTTCCATAGCTTTTATGGCAAGCATCATATTTTAGTGCTTATGTACTGTATTCTTACAACTCAGCCTCCATGAGAGAGCACAAGGCATTTTAAGAAAAAGTTAGGGTAGAGAGAGTATAGGTGTAACTGTGTTTCTGTGGGTAGGGTGGTTTCTGAAGGGTGGGTGTCTTTGATGGTTTTTGAAGGCTCCCATTGAGCTTGAGATCTTTGGATGGCTGTATTGGCCATGTATATCTAGGTAGTAGCTATGTACAGTCAAAAATAGTTGAGGAAAAAAAAAAAGAAAAGAAAAAAAAAAGTGGGTGGTGACCACACCCACTTGCGTAATGCACATACTGGTAGTGCAGATGGTCGGAACCAATGACCTGTACTGTGAAATTCCATATGCTTTTCAGCAGTTCGTTTGGAATAGGGGTGGTTTTAGGGGAGGAGAAAAATAAATGTGTATCTGTGTGAAATTTAGTGTTGGGTGTAGGATGGGAACAGATGTTTTTTAAGCATTAGTGTAGGTTTTGAATGGGTGTAGTTGCTGGGTAGTGACGATACACAGTAGCTAAAACAAGTATCTCTGCAGGAGAATGTCTCCAAACTTCTAAATATAACAAGTGATATTTCAGGAGGGTTGATATGCATGATCTCATCCACCTCTGTTTAGTGTTGCCATATAAGAAGTTATGTGATTACTGTCCCTCAGTATAGGGAGACAGTTCTAGCTAATATTTGGCATACATAGTCTATCTATAGCCAGATGGTATAATCCCATAATGGGTGGTTGTTTGTCTTTGAGTTGGTTATTTTACGGGGAGGGGCACTAACCCTCCACCAACCCACTTGTTGACACGTGGGGAACACATATGGGTTGGTTATATGGTTACCCTCCAGTACTGTAAATGGCTTCCTGGCAAATAAGAAACCATTATGCTTGTCACTCATTGTAAAGTCACTTGAAGAGAAAAGAGTAATAAAAAGTAACAGAATGGATTTATATGGCCCTAGATTTAGTGCACAAAAATTGCCTTGACACTGAATCCCACAGAATCTTAAACAAGTTTGTTATTCAGGAACCTGATTCACAAAACATCTGTGCAGGTTATGAGCTCTGGCAGGGCTAGCTTGTGGCAATATCACATTTCACAGTATTAACACTTATATAGGATGCCACATCAGTACAAGTAGTTGTATACACACACACACACACACACACAATAACTATATTATTTAGAGACAGTGGTTACTGTTTACTGGAAGATATAAGCCACAACTGAAACGGATTGTCATGCTTTCACAAGTGTCATTGTAAAATATATTATTGTGAATATAATAAAGCTGTTTACATTATTAAAAGCTCGATGTCCCAGAAATTATCACCATAAATCTCCAGTCTTATGGCAGTGTGTCCATGCATCTCGAAATGAACGGATCTTAAATTTGGCTCTGTTTTATTTTAACTATTTTTTTGGAGGAAACAGTCATGCAGGCATCTGGCCTTCAGTTCCTTCTTGCTTGCATTAAAAAAAAAAAAAATTGTTCTCATGTATGCACAGGTACTTGTTTTAGCTACTCTACTGTATGAAGTATGTTTGTATATAAAGTTTTATAAATGTAAAAAAAATAAATTAGGAAAGATGGATGATGACCACAGGCATTGGCGGATGGTCGGGACCGATGACCCGTGCTGTGATAAATATGTTTTTCACAACACAATCCTTTTAGGATGGAGGTCCCCCCTGTTTCCTCGCTCGCTGTTGTCGTGGGGGGGGGGGCTTCGGAGACGTCGATTGGGTCTTGATGAGTGGGGGACCTATGGTGGGGTCTTTACTCTGCCCTCTCCCCCCCTCCTTGGGTCCCTGTCGCTATCTCAACTAATTTTGTGCGGCCCTTTTTCTTATTCTGTTGCTTCCCCCCCCCCTTCTTTTTCCCTGTCATCGCCAGGTAGTGGAGGTCTACTGGTGATGTTCCAGTCTCTGCCCCTTTTGTCATCTTGGGTGAGACTGTCTCCTCCCCACGTGTTTGCCATGCGTGGCGTCCCGTGTATTCCCTGCGCCCCTCTATCTGGGAGTTGAGTTCACCATGGGGCAGGGTGTAGTTCCCTGTGGTGGACAACACGCTCCTTTGGTAGCGGGGTTGGGGTAAGACGGGCGGTCCAGTGTGGCCCCGCTGGGCAAATCGGGTGGCCCTGTGTTGACTCAGTCAACCTTGGCTAGGGTCAAGCGGGCACTGTTTGGTGGGCACCGCATTGGTCCGCGGCTGTCACTTCACACCAAACAGTGTCCGCGTATACCTCTTCCGCTATCCCTGAGGCTGTTGGGTGAGTTTGACCCAACATCAGCCTCCCCTAGTTTGGCTCCGTGGTGGGTGGGGAGTGGGGTGGTGAAAACTACCAATTAAATTTTATTATTAACACTACTACTACTACTACTGGCTCGATTACGGTGATGACCCAGGACTCGCTTTTGACCGTGGCCTCGACTTCCTCCCCTCCTCCTAAAAGTTCATTTACAATGAGCACCCCATTTGCCGTACCTACTGTGTCTTCCACTCTACCAGCTTCTGTTCTGTCTACCTCAGTCAGCCCCTCTACTATTATCACACTTCATCCTTACCTTCCTCTTTCACCTCCTGTCTCTGTTGCTTCTATGTCCTCTACCTCTCTCTCCAGACCTCGTCCTTCTTCCTATGTGCCTGTCCCTTCCCTCACTTCCTCTCTGTTCGATACACAGACATGGTCTAATTTTTTAAATATCCTCGATGCATCTGACGACCTCTCACTCCACCTCTCTCTGCTTCGACAGGTAGGCAGGGATGTCACCTTCTCGGCTCGTCCGAATGGTTCCCGCCTCCTTGTTGTTCACAATGCCGCCCAAGCTGAGAAGGTGGCATCCCTAGTCAACAACTCAGGTCAGCCCATCTCTGCGTCCCCAGATATTCAGCTTAATTCATCCACTGGCACTGTCCGTTTACCATCATCAATGTCCTTCGGCCAGAGGCCTTTTGCAGAATGCTCCACTGACATAGAACTAATCCTCTCAGAACAGCATCACCCAATCCACTCAGTACATTGTTACACAATTCCTCCTCGCGGACGCCGACAAGAACCAGCCAATATTGTTAAAATAGTCTTTGCCTCTCGTGATCTACCCTCCACAGTTATTATTGGGGGCACTGTCCTCCAAGTACACCAATATATTCCGCCTCCTCGCCAGTGCACATCTTGTTGGCGCTTTGGCCACCCCGCCAAATACTGCCGCTCATCTGCGCCAGTGCACATCTTGTTGGCGCTTTGGCCACCCCGCCAAATACTGCCGCTCATCTGCAGTCTGTGCCAACTGTGCACTGGCCAGCCATGCCCCTTCAGACTGTGTTACCACCATCCGGTGCTGCCCTAATTGTCATGGTAGCCATTCTGCCACCCACTGACAATGTCCCGTCTACCTTTTTGAATCGGAAGTATCCACTATCTGTTGGAAAACTGGCCTCTCCCTTGGTGAGGCTCGTCGCAGAGTTCGCAACCTCGGTCACCATCCTAACGTTACCTACGCATGTGTAGCCCATCCTTCTGCCATAGTAACTTCTAGTCACAGTACTACTACTACTTCTTCCCCTTCTGCACCTGTCTCTGTATCTACTGCCCCCTTTTCCTCTCCTCCCTCCTCTCGTCTTCCCACCTCTCATTCTGTCTCTACACCTGTGACTACAGTCTCCCCTTCTCTTCCTCCCAGTACTCTTGTTTCTACCTCTCCCTCCTGTCAGCTGCACCTCCCCTCTACCTCAGACCTTCCCTTACAGACCCCTCTTGTTCCTGTCTCTAATTCTTTCTCTGTTTTAGATTCCTCTACCCCTACCTCCTCTCCATCTCCTTCTTTACCTGTTCCTTCTCCTTGTCCTTCCCCCTGTTCACAACTTCGTCCCTCCTCTCACTCCTCCACTTCTGTTACTCAAACCCGCCGTTTGGCGCCCCTGGCCCAACGCAACACCTGACCCTCACCCTCCTCTAATAGTAAACGCAGTTTGTCCATCGCATCAGACTCTAAGGCCTCTCCTGCTCATCCTCCTACTTCTCCAGCTCGTAAAGTTCGTGCAACAAATACCCGCCCCTCCCGATCAACACACACTGCCTCGTCAAAACCTGTATCTCAGCAATCTCTTCAGTCACATCCCCGGACCGCCCACACCAAACCCTCAGGTGATGACGACAGTGAAACTATTCCCAAGATTATGGATTACATTTTAACTTCCACGCCAAATTCAGTAGCCAATGCTGTATCCTCTCCTTCCATTCTCTCTGTTGAAGTTCATCTTGTACCTCCTGACCTCCCTCCCACTCCTCTCCCTCTCCTTCACCTTCTATCCCCTCCTCCTCTTTGCCCCCCTCCTCTTCCACTTCTCACAGTACTCCTTCCCCTTTGTCTTTCCCCATGCCTCCAGGCTATAGAGACCATTCCACTCATCCACCAATTTCACCTTCTACCATTATCCCTACTATCATAACGACTCGGTAATATATGTTACTATTCTGTACTATATTTTACTTCCTATGTCATATTTTACTTCCTATGGACTATATTTTACTTCCTGTATATTATATTTTACTTCCTGTATATTATATTTTACTTCCTGTGTACTATATTTTACTTCCTGTGTACTATATTTTATCTTTAGTATTAATTTCCTTTTACCTAAACTCTGCTTTTCTGTTGGGTTTTACTTTCTTTGGTTTTTTAACATGTCTATTTTACAATGGAACATATGAAGTTTTACAGCCCATCGCAATGACCTTCGCTATCTTCTTTCAGTTCACTGTCCTTCTTTAGTTTGCTTACATGAACCCCGTCTGTCTTCCCCTCCGGTACCTATACCTGACTATTGTTTCTTGTTCTCTCCTGCTTCTCTTTCTGTTACAGCTATCTTAGTCCACCATACAGTTCCTCTTGAACGTCTGTCCATTAACACCACCATTCCATGTCATTTTATTCGTGTGTTTCTTGGACGTTGGATTATGGTGGTTTCTGTTTATTTCTCTCTCTTCCAGCCTATTGACCTCTCTGCCTTATCTTATTACCCCAGCTACCCACCCCAGTTTTATTGCTGGGGGATTTTAACTGTTGCCATGTCACCTTGAGTTATTTATTTTTACTGCAGAGTTATCCTTATTGAATACGGGAGTGTCAGCACATTTTGACGCCAGAACTTGTACTTTCTTCTGTCTAGATCTTTCCTTGTGCTCCCCTTCCCTTTCTTTAGATTTCCACTGGGCTGTTCTTTCCGATGTTGTATATAGTGATCACTTTCCTATCAAACTTACTCTAACTACATATTGTCCCGTACTCAGACCCCCTCGATGGTGTTTTCTGAAAGCTGACTGGCCGTCATTTACTTCTCTAACTATTCCTTCTGTACCTCCTTCTTCCTTCTCTACTGTTTTAGACATGCTCACCTATTTTAATGTGTTAGTTCTGAGTGCAGCTTTGACTGCGATTCCTAGGTCGTCCCGTCCTTTTGCTTCTAAATGTGTACCTTGGTGGAATTCGGATTGTACTGTGGTTCTCCGCATTAAACGTGCACGTTGGAAGAGGTACCTACGTAAACGCAACACCCAGTATGAACAGAGTGCATTTCTAATGTTTAAAAAGGCCCGCGCTTCTCTTCATACGACTGTTAAACGGGCTAAACGCCATAGCTGGAGATTATACGTTTCCACCATTACTACCAATACACCCATTGCTTCCGTTTGGAAACGTATACGCAAAATAGCCGGTAAACATCTTCCCATGCCTTCCCCTGTCCTCCATTTGGATGGGGAATCAGTCGCAGATGCTCG
>JAGKTI010038635.1:0-10689 GCA_018397915.1 Birgus latro | reverse complement strand
CCCTCAAGAAATCGTTGATTTCTAACATTGCCGATATTAATCCATCAACATTAGTGTATGCCACTTTTAAACTTTTTTCGTTATTACTTATACCATCTTTTCCCCTCCTCTCCGTTGGTACCACTTCCTCAATTTCTGGTCCATAACTCTCCAATAAAACACTGTCTTCTCCTTCCCCGTTCTCTGCTCGTTTTTTGCCTTAGCTTCCTTTACTAACTCCTTTATTTTAGCTCTTCCTTCCTCATTTGCATCTCTCCTTAACCAAACATTTTCGAACCCCTCTTTGTCTGCCAATTTCCATGTCCTATTCATGATTTCATTTACTACTGCCTGGGACTTAAACTTCACCTTCAGTGGCCTTGCCCCTCCTTCCTCATACTTACCTAACCTAAACACTTCTTCAATCTCTTCTAGGGCTTCATTGTTACCCTCCATTACTACTGATAATATTTCTTTAACTTTACTCAATTCTTCTCTTTCTCTTTCAGATCTTATCGTGATACACTTTTCTTTTACCCCTAAAATAATTACACATTTTTTCTTATCTGCTACATCCCTGACTAAAGCTTCTCTACTTTTCAATACCCTAACCACTTCCTTCTCCACCTTTTCCTTGCTTTGTTGTTCAATAATCTCTTTCAAATTTACATTCCCTTCCTCCTGAATTTTCTTCCACCCCTTTTGTTGCTCCTTGATTTCCTTAATATGTTCATCTTGCATCCTTGATTTTGAATCATACTCATCTAATTTACTTTTCATTCTGTCTCTTTCTTCTTCCAACCTCCTGTTTTCCCTCTTGAGGTGTTCTATTTCATTTGTGGCAGATTCGTTACTCACTTTTAATTCCGTGACTTCTCTTTCTTGTTCTGCACTGTGTGTGTGTGTGTGTGTGTGTGTGTATTTACCTAATTGTGATATACAGCAAATGAGCTACGCTCGTGGGGTCCCGTCTCTGTTTCTCAATAAGTCAAATTTTGCTTTAAACTCATTTAAGTGTTTAGACTGGACGATCTCTTTGTCCAGTCTATTCCACAGGTCTATGCCTCTATACGGAAAACTATATTTCTTGATGTCCTTCAAGCAGCGCGGCTTCTTCAGTTTCAGTCCATGTCCTCTTGTTGCTCTCTTATCCCATAAAAACAGATCTTCTCTGTCAATTTTATCTACTCCCATCATGGTCCTGAACACTGCAATCATGTCACCCCTCTCTCTCCTTTCCTCTAAGGATGGCAAATCCAGCCTTTCTAGCCTCTTACTATATGACAGATCTGCCAGACTAGGGACCATCTTGGTTGCTGTTCTTTGTATTCTCTCAATCTTGTTTATATCTTTCTTTTTGTGTGGGGACCACACTACTGCTGCATATTCTAACCTGAGGCGGATCCTGGCCACTATCAGTTTTTTCATCATCTCTTGATTCATGTAATGAAATGCCACTCTTATGTTGGTCAAGAGTTTATATGTCTCTCTCACTATCTTGTTGATGTGTTTTTCAGGTGACAAACTATCCTGGACCAGCACTCCTAAATCTTTCTCTTGTCTCGTTTTTGCAATTGGTTCAATACCCATCATATAATTCAGTGATGGTCTATTGGTGCTTTTACCCATTTCCAATATTTTACATTTTTTTGCACTGAATTTCATTTCCCACATCCGGCTCCAGTCATGTATCCTATCCACATCCTCCTGCAGCATTTTACAGTCCCCTTCAACCTCTTCCTTCATCAAGATCTTGGCATCATCAGCAAACAGACTTGCATAACTGTTCACTCCATCTACCATATCATTTACGTAAATCAGGAACATTACTGGCGAAACACCGAGCCCTGTGGGACACCACTTGTTACTTCTCTCCATCCAGACATCCTGTCCTTTATTACTGTCCTCATTTGTCTGTCTCTCAAAAAGTCTCTCATCCATACCAGGAGGTTACCCTTCAGTCCTCCTATATGCTTTAATTTCCACATTAGTCTCTTATGGGGTACCTTGACAAAGGCCTTCTCCAAATCTAAATATAAACAATCCACCCAACCATCTCTCTCCTGTAGCACATCAATCGCTCTTGAGTAAAAGCTCAACAAGTTGGAAACACATGACCTTCCACTTCTAAATCCAAATTGACTTTCAGTCAAAATATTCATCTCTTCCAGATATTTTATCCACCTATCTTTCAGAATCTTCTCGCACAATTTTGCAACCATGCTGGTTAGGGACACTGGTCTATAGTTCAGGGGTTCTTCCATGTTTCCTCCCTTGTAAATTGGTACCACATTTGCTCTCTTCCATTCCCGAGGCACTTTCCCTTCTTCCAGCGAACACACAATTAAACTGTGAATATTATCTGCCAGTTGGTCTCTGCATTCCTTCAGTACCCAATTTGAAATTCCATCTGGTCCTGGGGCTTTCCTTACATCTTAAGTTTCCAGTAATTTGTACACTTCCTGCACTTCCACTTTTATTTCTTTTACCATCACATTCCTAGTCACTCCTTCCCTCTCCACAAACTCCCCTTCATTAGTAAAAACTGATTGGGAAAGTTTGTTCATTATTTCAGCTTGTATTGCCGCATCATTGTTGACCTCTCCTTCTACTTTCAGTTTGGTGATTCCTTCCTTTTGTTTCAATTTGCCATTAACAAATCTATAAAACAATTTGGGTTCATCCTTACATTTGTCGATGATACCTTTTTCAAAGTTCCTTTCTTCCTCTCTACGAATTCTTGTATATTCATTTCTAGTTCTTTTATATTCTTCCTTTGTTCTGTTATTACCTCTCTTTCTCCATTTGTTCCAAGCCATGTCCCTCTCTTTTTTTCGCTATCATACACCTTCTATTAAACCACACCTTTTTCCTGTATTCTTTCCCACTTACTCTTGGAACATATTTTTCCACTCCTGAATTATAGAGGTCTAGAAAGATATCCCACTTCCTCTGAATCTCTCTTGTTTCTCTGAATTTTCTCCAATCTGCATTTTCAAAATTTTTTCTCAATTCTGTAAAGTTTCCTTTCCCAAAGTTGTATCTTCCCTGCCTATGGAGCTCGTTTCTTGGCACCACATTCCCTATTATCATCTGGAACTCAATGACCACGTGATCACTTTTTCCTATAGGACACAGATATTTCAAGGATTCAATTACGTCAGGTTCTTTGGTTAGCAGTAAATCTAATCTTGCTGGGGTGTCATCACCTCGGAATCGTGTCTCTTCTTTGACCCACTGTGTCATTACATAATTCATCACAATGTTTAACAATACAGTGCCCCACGAATCTTCGTCACCTCCTGAGTCCCATTCCTCCCAGTTCACCTCTTTACAATTAAAATCACCCATTAGAAGTATATTGCTGCTTTTCTCAATCACTTTCTGTAGATAACTAACCATGTCTGACAACATCTCCTGGTATTCATCATCAATCCATGCTCGTGTCTTAGGTGGAACATATACTACTGCTATATCTCTCTTACAGTTCTCTCCAGTTTCTAATTTCATGTTTATCACTTCAGCCCTACCCTCTCCCATTTCCACAGTATCTACATTTAAGTTGTTCTTCACTGCTATCATCACTCCTCCTCCCATTTTATCTTTTCTGTCTCTTCTCCACAATTTGTATTTGCCATCTCCCATATGGATATCAATATTCTCCCTTAACTTGGTCTCTACAAAGCACATAACATCAGGTTCTTGTACCCTCAAGAAATCGTTGATTTCTAACATTGCCGATATTAATCCATCATCATTAGTGTACGCCACTTTCAAACTTTATTCGTTATTACTTATACCATCTTTTCCCCTCCTCTCCATCGGTACCACTTCCTCAATTTCTGGTCCATAACTCTCCAATAAAACACTGTCTTCTCCTTCTCCGTTCTCTGCTCGTTTTTTGCCTTAGCTTCCTTTACTAACTTCTTTATTTTACCTCTTTCTTCCTCATTTGCGTCTCTCCTTAACCAGACATTTTCGAACCCCTCTTTGTCTGCCAATTTCCATGTCCTATTCATGATTTCATTTACTATTACCTGGGACTTAAACTTCACCTTCAATGGCCTCGCTCCTCCTTCCTCATACTTACCTAACCTAAACACTTCTTCAATCTCTTCTTGGGCTTCATTGTTACCCTCCATGACTACTGATATTATTTCTTTACCTTATTCAATTCTTCTCTTTCTCTTTCAGATCTTATCGTGATATGCTTTTCTTTTACCCATAAAATAATTACACATTTTTTCTTGTCTGCTACATCCCTGACTAAAGATTCTCTACTTTTCAATACCCTAACCACTTCCTTTTCCACCTTTTCCTTGCTTTGTTGTTCTATAATCTCTTTCAAATTTACATTCCCTTCTTCCTGAATTTTCTTCCACCCCTTTTGTTGCTCCTTGATTTCCTTAATGTGTTCATCTTGCATCCTTGATTTTGAATCATACTCATCTAATTTACTTTTCATTCTGTCTCTTTCTTCTTCCAACCTCTTGTTTTCCCTCTTGAGCTGTTCTATTTCATTTGTGGCAGATTCATTACTCACTTTTAATTCCGTAACTTCTCTTTCTTGTTCCGCACTGCGTGTGTAGACTTTTTCCAGCTTGTTCTGTAAAACTTTTATCTCTCTCTCCTGTTGTAAGGTCCTCTCCTGCAGCTCTCTAATTACTACCCGTACCTTCTTCAATTTCTGGACATTCCTCTCCGCAGTTCTTTCTACTCCTGCTACTCGTTTGATTCAGTTTGGTACTTCCATTTTTCGCATCTTCGTCGTGTGTGTGTGTGTGTGTGTGTGTGTGTGTGTGTGTGTGTGTATTTATCTAGTTGTATTTACCTAGTTGTGATATATAGGAAATGAGCTATGCTTGTGGGGTCTCGTCTCTGTTTCTCAGTACTGTAAGTCAAATTTTGCTTGGAACTCGTTGAAGTTTGTAAACTGGATGATCTCACTGTCCAGGCTATTCCACAGGTCTATCCATCCATAAGGATTACTATATTTCTTGATGTCCTTCAAGCAGCTTGGCTTCTTCATTTTAATTCCGTGTCCACTTGTTACTCTCGTATCCCATACAAACAGATCTTCTCTGCCAATTTTTATCTACTCCCATCATGGCTCTGAACACTGGAATCATGTCGCCCCTCTCTCTTTTTTCCTCTTAAGGAAGGCAAATCCAGCTTTTCCAGCCTCTCTCTGTATGACAGATCTGCCAGGATGGGGACCATCTTGGTTGCTATTCTTTGTATTCTCTCAATCTTGTTTATATTTTTCTTTTTGTGTGGGAACCACACTACTGGTGCATATTCTAACCTGGTGTGGATCATGGCCACTATTAATTTTTTCATCATCTCATCCATATAATGAAATGCTACTCTTATGTTAGTCAAGAGTTTATATGCCTGTCTTGTTAATGTGTTTTTCAGGTGACAAACTATCCTGGACCAGCACTCCCAAATCTTTCTCGTGCTTTTGTGATTGGTTCATTACCAGTGTGTGTGTGTGTGTGTGTGTGTTCACAAAGCAGTGCACCCAACACATGAGGCCTGAGGTTGCCGTTAACATTTTTGTTTTACGTCAACATCATGTTGCATTCATTTCTTGCTGCAGTGTGTTGATAGTTATATTATATACTTTTAACATATCCTAGTGTTCTGTGTTTGTATTAGTAGTGGGACCAAGAGTGTTAAGGATGAAATCAGTATGATATGTAACTGCCAGTTAAGAATTATGGGTGGGGTGAGGGGTTGGGTAGGAGTATAGAGGAGGGTTGGAGCTGGGGTAGAGGTGGGTGGAGCTCGTTTTGTCCCCCCTACCCTTTTCCCTGGGTATGCAGGGGTAGGAAGGGGGCATCCATGGGCAGATATTAGTGATTGTTAGTGTACAAGTGTCTAATGTTTTCAGAGGTCCCTCCCAATAGTCCAAAAAAAAACAATACAGTAGTCCGAATGACCCTCAGTCCCCTGCCATTCGGATTACAGGACTTTTACTGCAAGGGAGTATACATAAGGAAAGGCACATGCTATATATACAACCTGCTTAACCCTTTCACGCACGGTACCGCGATTTGCGTTACATGTGGTGTGGTGTGCCAAAGCACAGGACCTCAAATCGCGTGAAAAAGCGGAAAAAAAAAAAATCAAAAAATAAGTTTTCGGCCGATTTGCGTCAAATTTTGTAGCATTCTAGCAGCCACGTGTCTCTCCCAAGGTAAGACTTTGGCAACACTGCAATGACTCCTATGTGCCTGTACGTAGCGATAGAATCTCAGTGCTCCACTAGCAGCCAGACAGCAGGGTCATGCTGTGTTGTGTTGTCCCTTTAAATCCGCCATTTTCCCCCTCCCACCCGAGGCTGAAGCCATTATTGAAATATTGTGACTGTAGAGTGTTTTTGACTATACTGTGAAGTGATTGTGTCTATTGAACATAGATATATTGTTTGTAAAGCATTGGGGCCCGTTATCAGCCGTTAGGCCTAGAGGCAGAGTCTGGTTTGATATAGCAGGGTTTCCACTCACCCTGCCCGTAAAATGATGTAGCCATTACTTATATCTGTGAAACATATAGTGCTTGGATTAGTGAAATAACTGACCTACCATAGCAGGCATTATGTTATGCCACAGAGATACACAGACATATGCATTAGTTGCTAAGGGAACAGGCGGTCTCTTATGCCATACAGTAGGGAAGGGAATAACAGAAAAGGCTGGGATGGAATCACGTGGTAGTGTTTTATATTGTATATGGTTCAGTGTGAAATATACGTATAAAACAGTGCAGCGAGTGTTCACCTAGAAATACTGCGTGCATTGACTGACAGCGGAAAGTTACGTAATGATCAGAGAAGAAAATATGCCACACAGCGACACATATATGACATTATATACGTATGTCGTGCAGCAAATGTTCGTGGAGAAATCTATCGTGTGCATCGCATGTGTTAGGCAAATGTGGTGCAAGGAACAGAGAATATGCCACACACACACAAACACGCATATATGTACACACACACACACACACACACACACACACAANGAATGTGCATGGAGAAATCTATTTTGTGCATCGCATGTGTTAGGCAAACGTGATACAAAGAAAAGAGAAAACGCCACACACACACACACACACACACACACACTCACTCACGCACCCACACACAAGTCACACACTACCTAACTCATCTTCATTTCCTTCAAGTTCCTGCCAGCAACTCAACACCTCTGGAGCAAGTGAGTGTCCATATTTTGTTGATTTGTACACTGACCTGTATCTACATTTTTATATTTTTTTCACAAATAAGTATTGTTTTTTACATATACACATATGAGATGGAAGAAAGTTCAGCTTTAGTATCAGTACCTAGCAAAAAGACTAATGGTCATGTCGAGTTACTGAGAGCACTATCAAAGAGCTTATGATATTTCTCATGTATAATTTTTTAGTAAATAATAATAATAATAATAATAAAACGTAATGACCGAAAATATGTGAGTATTCGTGAGGCAGGGAAATTGAGCGTTTTTATCTCGCTTGCGGGCGATGAAGAGTGTTCTATCTTTGTCGTCCATTTACTCCAAAATTATTGAACGTATCGATTTCCTGTAAGAACCATGATAAAGATCAGTGAATTCTACATATGTACAGGACATAACTATGTAATTTCTCTAATGAAAAATTGTGGTTACATAGGCGGTTATTGTGTGGCATGACGAAAGTGCACCGAAGCCGCGAGTACCCTGTAGTTTTTTGCTATTTACTCGGAAACTATGAGGCGTATCAAAACAAAAAGGTATCAGGAGAAAGCTTATGAAATTCTACATAAGATTATGTAATAAAAACATAAGGTGTGCGAGAAAACTTCTGCAGTATACCTCCCTGAACAAAAATATTTTTTTTTTAACAAAAATGGCTTGTAGTTTTTGGCCATTTTCTCAAAAACTACAAATCGCATCACAACCGGACATACCTCATTAGAAAGCCAATGAAATTCTCTATCAAAACTTATAATACCATTTTTCTGTATGATGGAAAACACTCGAACGACAATGTTGGGAAGTGAGATCAACGTTCCAAAATGTTTATTCACGGCGGCCTAGTGTACTTTTATTCGTATTTTTCTGGTTTATCTTTTGGCTTATCAGCTAGAACAAACATCGGCGAATAAGATGATGTGAGTTTCAGGGGAACATTTTGAGGTTTGGGTGGCGAAAATGAGGCGAGAATACGTGTAATTTGCGTACTGCGGGCTGCCAGCGGAGCGTGCGGGGGAGTAAAATCGTGAGCCGTGAAACTTAATAAAACTTACCATCCGTGAAAGGGTTAAGTAGCTAGAATACCTAATGAATTTTTCTCAAGACAATAAAATATACTATTTACTTCAGTTGCAGGAAAACAAGAAGCGGTCCCAAGGCACAGAAAGCCCGTCCCCAGCAGTCATTTTAGTGCTGACATATGAACACAGCAAGATATCTAGTCAAAGATGTCACATATCAAATTTGGAGTAAATTGGGTGAAAACTGATGATTTTATGCCCATTTGAAATTTTATGCCCAACCCACCTAGCACTGACCCCTGTATCGCTGAGTAGGGGGTGACCCCCTGATGTAATGAGGCATGTCATAAATGCATACAGTATTTCAAAAACTCACTTTTAGGTTTTGGTTTTATGTCAGTATGACGAATATGACTTTTTTTTTTTTTTTTAATCCTACAGCCTGGGCCTTGGCCCTGTTGGCCCAAAATTTAATCAGGTGATCAGACTGTCAGAGCCCATCATCCCTGTACTTTTAGTCAAAACTCCACCAGTAGTTTTTGTGTAAAGTTGTTGACAAACAGACAGACAGACAAAGAAAGCAGACAGACAAGACAGACAAACAAACAAACAGACGAACCAAGTGAAACCACCACCTGTCCCTGAGCCCCTCCGTGGTAGAGATGGATAGTTATATATGGAAGGAATATTATAAAATATACATACACTAATCTTCTGCAGTGTATCTTACTTGATATTTTACGCTAATAAAGGACCTATAAATATAAACATCATACAGTTACCTTATACAGGAAAGATACATCAAGACAGTACAGATGACACCTCATTTGCTACAAATTGATATTGTAGAACTAAAACTAAACATGCGTTGTTCCTGTATTTATATCTGACGCACAGGTTGGGGGTTGTGGGCGCGGCTAGACCGGATGCGAGCTGATCTTCTCAGGAATGTGGGGGGTGGGGCAGACAGGGGAGGGGACAGGGGGAGGGTTGGGTGAATTATCTGGTCTGTGATGAAAGTGTCATTGTCCATTGTACGGCTGCGTGTAGCACTGACAAACAGGGATGTGTTCGTAGTCATGTTAGTTTGTATATTAATCATCGGTGCTCTTTCTCTTATATAGAATGCTTCTGACATTTTCGGTATTCTCCGGTCATTGCAATGTGCGACAGTTTTAATGTTCTCAGCTATACTGTCTCTGTCAACATCAGTTCCATGATGTCCTAGATGATGATGTTTCATGGCTTCACGCTGTACATGTAGAGAGCGTCGACGACACAGGCTACACATTATGTGACCTATGTAGGTATCATTACAAGGCGCACAGTGCTCAGTAGTACACTGATATTCATGCAGTTGGTTTTAGACAGCATCCCAGTCTGACCAGTTAAGTTGTTTTTCATTACTATGGAACTAGTATGTGGGTTCATGTAATAGATGACAGTGCGTAGCTTGCAGTTTTAATTAGTAGGTTGACAGTTTCTTTGCACAATGTTCTTAATAGCCTTTTCATCTTTTTCATAGCTTATCTGTTGGTAAAAGTGTTGTAGTAAAAAACACAGTAATGTCACTGGTTTGGCGTTTAGTTTGGCCAGATACATGACCTTCGAGATATTTGCTGGTGATAATGTCAAAGTCCTTGTTAGTGTAGCCATTATCTACAAACATCTTGTGTAGATGTCGCAGCTCTCGGTTTATAGACTGCAATGAGGAGTATACTGAAATGGCCCATTTAACATACACTCTGATGTCACCTTTAAGAACACACTCTGATGTCACCTTTCATAGTTCTGAGCACATTTCCCTCTGCTGTTCATATATTTTTCTTTGTTGGTTGGCTTTTGATAGACATTAGTAGTGAAGCTCTCATTCATGCTGTCTACCAACACATCCAAGGAGGGAGGTTTACCATTGTTGTTAAGCTCAGCAGTGAATTGTAAGCCAGATATTTCTTCTAGGCATGTTTTTAGTTGCTCTAGTTGATCTTGATTTTCTGCACATATGAATATATCATCAATGTACCTCAAGGTTTATCATCTCGGTGTTCAAATGCCAGGTGCTCTACATGAGATATAAAGGCAAGAGTATTTATGCAAGATTCTGCCCCTGCACATGTTGCAAAGTCAGTGAAACAGTGGCTAACAGACTGTGAGGTTCCCTCTATTCGAGATTGGCCAGGAAACAGCCCAGATATCAATCCCATTGAGAATTTATGGGCGCACATGAAGCGGCAGCTGCGTAGTATGGACACATCATTTTTGCCTAAACTTGAGGCTGCAGCTATGGAGCAGTTTTAATCCGTCTGTTCTGCAAAACTACGCCATCAGTCTCCCTAGATGCCTTAAGAAGATAATAAAGGTGAAGGGGAATGCCAGTAAATACTAAATTCAATGGTGAGTGTTAATTAATTTGTTTCTCCTTGCTAACCACAAGAATGTTTTCT
>JAGKTI010038634.1:0-10689 GCA_018397915.1 Birgus latro | reverse complement strand
ACGCAGGGGGGAGTGTGTGTGTGTGTGTGTGTGTGTGTGTGTGTGTGTGTGTGTGTGTGTGTGTGCATCCCACCTTATTGATGGTGATAGTGTTATTACCCTAGAAATCAGAAAATATATTCCTCAGGTAACCAAGCATTTCTGTCGTACTCCTAAAGTTCTGGACAGACAGATAAACAGAGAGAGAGACAATCAGACAGACAAATAGACAGACAGACAGGTAGGAAGGAAGGTAGGTAGGTAAATAGATGGATAGTGTTTTTTTTTTTACAGTACCATGTGACAGGAGAGGGAGCAGGTGAGGCAAAGGTCGACTAGGGATTACAATAGTGGTGGAGGGGTGAGGGGGAGGGGTTGCCGGGGGTGAGGGGGGGTAAGGGAGACAGCAGGTGGCAAGGGTGAGGGGGGAAGGCCAAAGGGGGGAGTGATGGTAGTGGGTGTAGAAGGGGAAAAGTGTACTCTGAAGTGAGGGGTTTAAGAGGTACTGTGTTTGTGAGGTATTAATTTCATGGGTGAATATTGGTGAAGTTTAAATGTCACTGAGGTATCTGTTGATTGTAGATAGACAGACGGACAGACAGACAGGTAGATAGATGGTTAAATAGATAGATAAACTGATCGATAGAAGAATAGACTGGAGGTGTATCTGAGCGATAAATGTACAACAGAGTGAGCAGTGTACATCTCATCTGAACAAAATCATCCGCAAGTACCCTGAATAAATTACTTAGGTGGATTCCTTGGAGCCCAATGGTTATTCTAGGTCAGTTTTTTACCCATGAATAAATTATCTCTTCTCTTCTGAACAAAATCGTCTGCAGTTTACCTGACGTAATCCATAGGTATGTTCATAGGCGCCAGAGGATTGATATAGGCGATTTTTAACCCTCTTCCTTAAATCCTTGTAGATAAATAAAATCGTCTGGTCTTGGCTTGAAAAATGGCAGGATAAAGAGAGATGAAAAGGCTGTAAGAAAGAAGGCAAAGAGAGGAAAGAGGAGAAGCAGAGGAAAGGGGAGAAGCCGAGGAGTAGGAGAGGGGAGAGAAGAGATACGAAGAGAAAGGGGAACGCAGAGAAATGAAAGCTAGAGGGAGAGGATAGTTGGAAGAAAGAGGGGAGGAGGATCAGAAGACAGGGGGAGGAAGGGAGTAGAAGAGAGGAGGCGAGAGAAGCAGAAGAGAAGAGAGAAGGACCGGGGGAGGGGAACATAAAAGAGAGATAGAAAGACAATCTTGCAAAGGAGCGAGGAGGAGGAGGAGGAGGAGGAAGAAAGAATGGAGGAGGAGAGAGGAGGAGGAGGAGGAAAAACAAAGAATTGGGAAGGGACAGAGAGTCATGGAGAGGGGAGAGGAAGAGGAGGAGCAGATGAGAGGGGAGAGAGGGAGGAGTAGAAGGGAAGGGGGAATAGGAGAGAAGAGAGAAGGGGACAGTGGAGAGGGGAAGAGAAGAGAGGGAAGGAGAGGGAATAAATAAAAGAGAGGGCAGAGAAAGAAGAGTAGAAGTAGAGTAAGAAAATGAGTAAAAGGGAGGGAAGAGAGGAAGAGAGGGGAGAGGGAGAGGAGGGGAGGGGAAACAGAGGGAGGGAAGGTGGACAGACAGTGGTGGAGAGGAGACTGTATCGTCATGTATCGACCTATTCTCTCTCTCTCTCTCTCTCTCTCAAAAATCTTTCATCAGCTGAATAAAATCGTCTGGAGTAGGACGACTAAAGTGAAAATGAACGTCAATGGATTTTAGAAAGAAGAGGAAGAGGAGGAGGAGGAGGAAGAGGAGAAGGAGGAGGAAGAGGAGGAGAAGGAGAAGATGATGATGATGAGGAGAATAATTTATATATAGAAGAAAAGCTTTAATTAATTCCTAACACAGGAGGGTCAATATAATAGGGAGTTCAATTTTTCCAAGTCTAATTCTTCGCCTAGAATACGAGGGATAGTACAAACTGAGTGGGGTGTGCAGAGAGTGGGTACAGCAGCGTCCTGGCCGTGTGGTGCGGAGTGAGTGGGAGTGGGGGTAGAGGTGGTGGGGAAGGGGGGAGGAGGGGGGAAGGAGGAGAGAGAGGGGGAAGAGGAATAAGGTGGGAGTGAGGGGAGGGTTAGGAGGAAGGGAGCCAGAGGAGGGAAGAGGGGATAGGAGTGAGGGGAAAAAGGAGGATGCGAGTGGGAGGGGAAAGGGAAAGGGGATGCGAATGAGAGGAAAGAGAGAGGGAGGAGCTGAGGAGGGGAAAGGGAGAGTGGAGGAGGGAGAGGGGGGAGAGGGAAGGGGCGTAGGGCGAGATGAGTGGTGTACAGGGCTTAGCAATTAGAAGGTCAGGTCGGGGGATAGTTAGGGAAATGGATGACAATAAGTAAACATAAATGTATCTGTATTATTTATTTATTTATTACCCCCGCCAAGGAGGTTATGTTTTCACCCCTGTCTGTTTGTTTGTTTGTTGGTCGGTTGGTTTGTGAGCAAGATTACATAAAAACTACTGGACGGATTTCCACGAAACTTAATAGAAGAATGGGCCTTGGCTCAGAATAGACTCTAATAAATTTTGGTGAGGATCCGGATAAAGGTGCGGATCCAGGATTTATTTTTCTTTCTTTAACAATTCGATATAGGGCGTTTTTCGACATTTTCGTAAAAATTTTCAGTGAATATTGCATGGATCTTGATGAAAAAAAAAAAAACAGGCATATTTAGGAAGTTGGTATCTACGAATGTGTACAGTTTGGCGCGGATCCATGTAAAATTCCGGATCTAGCAGATTTAAATTTGCTTTCATAGGGGGGTAGTCTTTTTCCAGCGGCATGTTGGGCCTTGGCGGAGGTATGCGCTCTACTGAGTGCCATTCTAGTAATGATTATTATTATTATTATTATTATTATTATTATTATCATCATCGTTATTATTCATCATCGTTTACCTGTTTATTTATTAGTGAAGATAAAATTCTATGCTTTCATCTGAGGGAGAGCGATAGCCAGAATTAACCATTTCCCATGATGAAGAAGTGTGTGTGTGTGTGTATGTGTGAGTGTGAGTGTGAGTGTGAGTGTGAGTGAGTGTGAGTGTGTGTGTGTGACGTTTCATCCATTTTCACATTCGCTCCAACAGACGAGCTTATTTCGGGATGGCCTGTCATTATTTTGGTGTTCCCATAACCGCAGGATCTATAAGAGAAAGCAACACTTCTCACATATTCCCCGGGGTGTCGTAGAGAGCCACTAAAAGGAACAGGAGCTGGGGATGATATTTCTTACTTTCTCTTAAAGATTTCCAAATATAGCAGTGTGCAAGGAGCCGGAAGTTGCATTGCAGATATCCAGTACAGTCTCTTAGATCTGTATGACGTATTTTTTTATGCTTTTGACTCTGAACATAGATTTTAACAGCCCATTCCCTAAGGCCCAGCATTCCTTCTACGTACCATACACCTCCACATGTCACCACTTCGGCGCTAACACCCACTGCCCATAATGAATACAAGGACAGTCTGAAACAGGACTGTAACGGAGGGGGTGCTGGTGTACTGGTAGCCTCGGGGGTGTTTTTTTTTGACATTTTTGAGTTGAACAATTACGAAACTGGTACGTATTATTCTGAAAGGTTTGCCGGATTCTGAAGATCACAACACCGGATTTCAAAAGTCTTAATCACTGTCTCTTAGTTTATCGCCAGGAGGTTTATCGATATTTTCCGCGACTGTACGTAGGTAAGACGCAGGGAAGAAAAGTAAATCCCCCTAACCAGTCCTGACCACTCACAAGGACATCAACTTCCCCATAACACTCTTAGATAAAAGGAAATTATTGCTTACGAAGCTGCTCACAAGGACATCAACTTACCTATAACATTCTTAGATAAAACCAAATTCTTGCTTACGAAGCTGCTCACAAGGACGTCAACTTACCTATAATATTCTTAGATAAAACCAAATTCTTGCCTACGAAACTGCTCACAAGGACCTCATTTTCTTCCCCATTATATTTCATTGGTAAACAAAATTACTCCTTTCGAAAAACAATGCTGTTTTTTTTTCCATCGTGAGTGTTATCCCTATGCTGTTAATTCTGTCAACTCCGCTATAATAATGTGTTCTGTCTGTCTGTCTGTCTGTCTGTCTATCTATCTATCTATCTATCTATCTATCTATTTATCTCTGTGTGTGTGTGCGTGTGTGTGTGTGTGTGTGTGTGTGTCCGTCCGCCATTACACCTGTGTTCTCATTAGCGTATGCATGAGTGGGCTCAGGTGAGAGGGAGGGAGGAGGGAGAGAGGGAAGGGAGAGGAAGTAGAGGGAAGGAGGAAAAGGAGAGGGGGAGGGAGGGAAGGAGGAAAAAGAAAAAGAAAGGGGAGGCAAAGGGGGAGGGGAAGGGAGAGAGGGGGGGGGGGGGAAGGGAGAAAGGGAGGGAGGAAAAGGAGATAGAGAGAGGGAGGGGAGAAAGAGAGAAGAGGCGAGGGAGAGAAAGAGGGAGGGAGGAATGAGAGGGAGACATGGAGGAAAGGAGAGAAATTTATTCCTCCCCTCACTTCATGGGATTTATTTGCCGTGTCTGAAACTTTCCCTTTTATTCAATGTGTGTGTGTGTGTGTGTGTGTGTGTGTGTGTGTAATCAATAATGTGGGTTCTGCTGCCTACCGCCTCCACTGCGCACCTCCACCGCGCATACCTCGTCCTCTTCCTCCTCTCTTCCCTCCACCTTCTCCTCTCTCTTCCCCTCCCCCCAACCACCTCCTCCTCCTCCTCCTCCTCCTCTCTTACTCTTCTCCTATTCCTCTTTTTCCTCCCTGCTTCCTGCTCCACTTCTCTCTTCCACCTCCTCCTCCTCTCCCTCCCACTTCATTTCCCTACTATCACTCTTCCACCTTCTGTTCATCTTTTCTCCCCCTCCTCTCCTCTCTTCTTCTCTCCTCCTCCTCTCTCTCTCCCCCCATCTTCTCTCTCTTTCCCCTCCTCATCCTCTCTCTTCCTCTCCTCCCCTCCTATACATCATAGTGGGCGGTAATAATCTCGAGCGTTTGATACCCTCGTTATCCCCCCCTTCTAACCCGCCTGGAATCGCCCCTCGCTAGCAGGAATACAGTGGGAAGAGCGTATTGTGTGTATTGTGCATATTGTGTATTTTGTGTATTGTGTATTTTGTGTATCGTGTATTTTGTGTATTAAGTATTTTGTGTATTGTGTATTGTGTGTATTGTGTATTTTGTGTATTGTTTGTGTGTATTGTGTATTGTGTATTTTGTGCATTGTGTGTTGTGTGTATTGTGTATTTTGTGTATTGTGTCCCCCAAGCTTAGAAAAGTTGGCCCTCTCCTCTTCTAACTCTATACTTCTTTCACATTAACCTGGTCTAAACTCCCGTCCTTTTGCAGTTCAGTCCACCTACCTCAGTGACATGAAGAGACAATGCTATGGCTCAAGCTTCCTCTCCGTAGCACTTCTTCATGACTAGCATCACCTTGTAGTGTTAATCTATTGTTCAGTTGGTCAAGAGGGAAAAGGTGGCAATTTTTAGGTCAGGTAAGAGTAGGAAGGGGATAGTAAAATCGTCTTAATAATTGTGAAACTCTTACACACTATTCTGGAAGGTAAGCTGGATTCCGAAGCTCTTGTGGCTGGATTTCAAAAGTTATCGTTCACTGTCTCTTAATTTATCGCCATGAAGAGATATCGTCCTGACCTGAGTAAAGTCGTTCGTCTATTGCAATAATTAAGTGGCAAAGGCGTAAAGATATATAAAAAAATATTTGTAATAATTTCAATAATATCCCCTGAGCTAAGAAAAAAAAAATCACCCTTCTGTAGCAGGAGTTAAATTGGAAAAGTAAATTTCTATTTGAAACAGGTAGTAATGGCGGCTGTTTTGAATCCTTAAATTGAGTAATAATAATAATAAACCTCCAGTACCAGGAAGAAAACGGGAAGTGCGTATTCATTTAGTAACGGAGGCTATTATTTTTCTTAAGTTAAATAATATCACTTCTCTCCTCTCCCAAGCTGAGTAAAATCCTCCTCTATTCTCCTAAGCTGAGTAAAATCCCTCTCTCCCCTCCTAATCTGAGAAAAATCCCCCTCCCTTCTCCAAAGCTGGGTAAAATCTCCCTCCCATCTCATAAATTGAGAAAAATCCCTCTCTTCTCTCCTAAGCTGAGTAAAATCCCCCTCCCTTTTCCCAAGCTGAGTAAAATCACCCTTCTTTCTCTCAGGCCGAACAGAATCCCTCTCTCCTCTCCTAAACTGAGAAAAATCCACCTCCCTTCACCAAAGCTGAGTAAAATCCCTCTGCGGTACCAAGAAGAGATTAGAAAAATAGAGGATTAATACAGACTCTTTTTTATGTCGTCCCTCCTCCTGAGCCGAGGGAAATCGTCCGTCGGTAGAGGAACTAAAATTGTAAAGGAGTGATTTATCTATTGACTAAAATCGCCCGCCCGCAGCAAGGACGAATTTGGGAAAGGACGATTTATAGCTCCAACCGTGAGTGATGCAGGCCGTCTAGTTCCGTCTAAGCTGAATAAAATCGTCCGTTTATAGCAAGAATATAATAGGACAGGGATAGGAACGGGGGCTGTCTCTTACCCCACCCCTCTCCGAAGCAACAGAAATAAATAAAAGAAAATCATCATCATCATCATCCGGACCTCCTTTCCCACCCAAGGGCAGGGAAAAGAAAATGAATAAATAAATAAATAAATAAATGAAGATGGAACGCGCATAATGATATCTAAAACGGATGATAAAAAACAAAGTCTATAATTTCTTTTTCCTAAGCTGAATAAAATCGTCCTTTCTTAGCACGAATAAATTTGGAAAAAGGCCGAAGTATATCTTAAAGCGTTAGTGACTTTCCAACCCCTTCTGAGCTGAATAAAACCGTCTGTTGGTAGGATGACAAAAAGGGGAGGTCCTCGTGTGTGAAGGGGGTGCTAGATTTAACCCAACCCCTCTCCCTTTAAGCTGTAAGAAATCGTCTATTGAGAGCAGAAGAAATTAAGCAAAACCGTCGTGGCCCCCCTTACCCTTCTTCCCAATAAAATCCTCCACTGGTTATATATATGCATAGGAAAATCGTCTGAAGGTTGCGGGAATAAATTAGGATAGGAGAAGTCTATTTCTTGCCAGACGCCTTAATCCCGTAAGGAGTGGCCACTAACAAATCGTCTCCATGTCTCCCTGTCCCTCGCCATTTCACTGCCCTCCCCCCAGCTTGCACCCGGGAGAAGTAATGGAGGCTAATTTCTTATATATCTTCGTCTCACCTGAACGAAATCGCCCCAAGGAATTAATTAGGACAGGTAGGACAGGTGCTCAGGTAATTTAAAGGGGTTTAGAATACTTCCCTCTCCCTTAGGTGGACTAAAATCGTCTGAGGAAATCCCCCCCCTTTTAATCAATGATGGCGGGTGATGGAGCTCTCGTAAAATCGGCCCTTGGTAATAATTAAATAGACAAACAGATAGATAGTGATTATAGGTAGATAGATATAGATATAGATATATTGATGAATGAAGAAGACAGACAGATTGAGAGATAGATAGATAGAGAGAAAGAGAGAGAGAGAGAGAGAGAGAGAGAGAGAGAGAGAGAGAGAGAGAAGCGATACCATGGTGAAAGATAGATTTGCAAAGGGGCAGATTTCTCCAAGATTGCATAAAATCGTCTGTCAACAGCAAGAAGCAAGACGTTATCAATCTCACGGAGCTAAATTTATACTGAGAGGACTTTTCTCTCTACGACCAGACGATTTTACTCAGCTAAGGCGAACACCGAATAAAATGTTCTCAAGTAAATCGTCTGTACAGCAGCACGTCAGTTCGATCCTTTATTCTTACTCTCTCTGGACTATTTTTTTTTTATTTCTTTTTCAGTAAGGGTAGGGTAAGGTCTCTCCCAGGCTGAAAAAAAATCGTCTGACGGTAGCAAGAACTGAGAGATTTAAAGTCTTATGGTGGTCAAGGGTATGAAGTAAGGGTAGGGTAAGGTAACGGTAGAGTAGGGTAACGGTAAGGTATGAACAAGGCAAAGTAAGGATGGGCAAAGGTAAGAGTAAGATAAGGTAAGGGTAGGGTAAGGTGAAGTAAGGTAAGGGTAAGGTAAGGGTAGGGTGAGGTAAAAGTAGGGTAGGGTCAGGTAAGGGTAGGGTGAGGTAAGACAGTATGGGTAAGGTAAGGTAAGGGTAGGGTACAGAATTACTAGGGAATAAGGGCAGAGCAAGATAAGGGTAGGAAAAGGAAAACATGTACGGTAAAGGGCTGTTGCAAGAGAGAACCATTTGGGTAGGGAGAAGGAAAGGCAGGAAAATGTTAAGGCAGGGAAAGGTAAGAGACAGGTAAAGGTAGGGAAAGGTAAGACCAGGTGAGTGGCAAGGAAGGTAAAGAGCTGTGGGAAGAGCAAATCATTAGAGCAAGGAAAGGAAAGGGAGAGGTAGGGAAATCTAAAGGTAGGGAAACATTAAGGCAAGAACAGGTAAAAGGAGGGGAAAGGTAAAGGGAAAGGCAAGGGTAAGGGTAAGGCGATGTAAAGGGCTATGGAGACAGAATCATCAGTAAGAATCCTCACACCGCCACACACCGCCACCCTGTCTGCTGGGTCGATGGAGGGGAGGGGCGGGCTCTCTCCCTTCGTCGATATCCCATTGGTCGGGTGCTCTCTCGGCCGACCAGTAGAACGCGGGGGTGTATTCGGGGGCGGAGACGGCGTGGCAGGTCGTTGCATGACGTCATGGTGATAAGCCCCGCCCACCTTGCGCAATGACACACACACACACACACACACACACACACAGGGAGGGAAGCTGAGGTAGAGATATGGACGGAGGCGAGAGAGAGAGAGAGAGATTAAAGAATAAGGAGTGAGGGAGACTGATGGACTGGAGGTGGAGAAGGAGGGGAGTAAGATGGAGAGATGGTGGAAAGGGAGTATTGGAGTGAGGGAGAGGGAAGAAGTTGATGTAGAGGAGAGAGAACAGGTAGGTGGAGGGAGAAAGGGAGAGAGGACGGTGGGGGAACTGAGGGAGGGAGGGAGGTGATGTGAGAGATGGAGGAGAGAGAGACAGTAAATGGAGGTGGAGGAGAGAGATAAATGAAGGTGGATAGTCACGAGGAAGAGTTGGCTATATCTTCTTCCTCTTCCCCCTCCCCCTTCCTCACCTCCTATGATCCCCCTCCGTGGCCTAATTAAGCAGAGGAACGGTGTGGTGTTGTGCGACGAGGTGTAGTGTGGTGTGGTGTGGTGTGGTATGATGCGGTAAGGTGGTGTTGTATGGTGTGATGTGATATGAGGCAATGTGGTGTGGTGTGGTGTGGAGTGGTGCGGTGTGGTGTGGCGTGGTGTGACATGGTGTGCCATGGTGTGGTGTGGTATGGTATGGTAGTATGATGTTACGCTGGGCAATGATGTGATGTATGACGTGGTGTGGTATGTGATGGTGTGGTGCGGTGCTGTGTGATTTAGTGTATAGTGTTGTGGTTTGGTGTGGTACGGTGCTGTGTGATTTAGTGTACAGTGTTGTGGTTTGGTGTGGTGCCGTGTAATGTAGAGTGCCGTGTTGTGCTGCGCTGTGGTGGTGTGATGCAGTCCCACAGCTCACACAAACACGGCAACAATTTCTCCCTGCGACACATTAGCGGCGAGATTGCGGTCCGCCCATTTGCCTCTCTCACTCACCCTCCACTAAATACCTAACTCTCTCATGCTCTCGTCTAGTATTTAATTCCCCCCACTCCTAGGCAATTTTACTCAGCTAGGAACGAGCCATGGGGGCGTGAGTGCCAATACTAATACCACTAACCCCCCAAGTGATCGGAAGAAGTCTAGTAATGTATCCTAGCTTCGCCAAAACGTATTAATTAACTCTTCCGTGAGTCATAGAAATAGGAGAGCGCTAACCCTTTCACCGCGATGATTAAACGTAGATTATTTGAGCTAGTAGACAAGACCTTCGAGGGAGCAGGGGGACAGAATTTGGCTATCACAATTCAGATCAGCTTTAGGATAGGAGACCGCCCTGTGCTCATGTCTGTATTATGTATGATTGAGGATTGGAGATAGTCTTTTTATGTGTAATGCTGCTGATCTCCTACCCTTAGTCTTTTGATCTGATTGTTTATTTTATTTTTGCTATCTTCATTTTTTTTAAACATAGAAAAGTCGCATGAAGTTAGCTGAAGTTAAAGGAAACGTAGGTAATTCACAGCTTGAGGATTTGAGCAAGAGAGAGAGAGAGGGGGGGAGAGGGAGGAAAGGGGGGGAAACGTATGGGGCTGAAATTCTACGGCCCCTGGTACCCACGTTTCACTAACTACGCTTCGTGGTTGAGCGAAGGATTATACCAGCTTTTTCTACAGAGGTCAAAAAACTTAACATGACATTTCTTTAAAGTATAATAAAAACCTAAGGCTTCTTTTATGCCTGGGTATATGGTAGACGTTAGCCGAAATATATTGCAGAGTAGGCAGTTCGCAGCTCGAGAATGTTGGCGAAATAGGCAATGATTTTGGAATTATAAACGCAATGCATCCGCGTTTCTCTGCCATTGCTTTACTGATAGAGCAATGCAGAGTAATCCCTTTAGCCGGGGATTTTATTTTTCTTTGGTTACGTTGAGAGGACGGAGGATGAGAGACTGACGTGGTGGGGGAACTGGAGAGGGAGACCGAGGATGATATAGAGGGATGAGGTGGAGAGATGTATGAGAGAGTCG
>JAGKTI010038633.1:0-10690 GCA_018397915.1 Birgus latro | reverse complement strand
ATTAACTCTGCGTACTGTGGGATTCCCTCTGATGCCCTGCACTAACCACAACAAAATCCACTGACGCTAGCCGATAAAAATCTCACTGCGTCATCGAACATTGAAATGTTGACTAGAGACTAATGCTTACATATGCATTATCGAGTCAAGACCATACGTAATGTTCGCAGAGAAAAGACATTATATACCATTAAAAACCTTTTATCTTTACTTTTCCATGCTACGCTACTTACAAGCACAATTTGATGACGTGTTTTATTGCATGTGTGTTTTTTTTCCCTTATCTCCCGACGATTTTACTCAGTTAAAGTGGGAAGTTCTTGCAATGAAGGGGTTAATGACGGCTATGTCGAACGCTTCTAGTTAAATAAAGTCTCTGCTGAGCTGCATTAAATCGTCTAACGGTAGCCTGCGTAACACCCAAAACACGTAACGGGAGTAGAGTGGCTAAATCCCTCCTTCACTCCCTCTCTACCCACCGTGTTCTCCCATTTCCCCTACAGCCCACCCCTTGCTTCCCCTTCACTCGTAACTTTAACTTTGCTCTTGCTTTTCAACTTTCTTCCAACGTCCCTTCATTAGCGTCTCTCATGCATCTCCCTCCTTCTGTCATACCCTTATTTCTCATCATGTTTATTCCTGGGTTTCTTCCTTCCGGTGTTTCCCTCCCGTCTAAGTTTCCGCCATCATATATGTCCTTCTTATTCTGTCCCTCTTTCTTTTTTTTTCCCTTCCTGTTTCTACGTAACTTTTCCCCCATCACTCAAATCTTTCGTGACACTCCTCATTTTCTTTTCTATTTCTTTTTTCCCCATCCTGTCTATCTGTGCCTATCCGTTCCCTCACATACTGTCCATCACTCAACTGTCTCACTCCATTTCTCTCCGTCCCACACTCCGCATGTCTTTCATCAACTCGGTTTTCCCTTCTCTCTATTTTCGACACTGTTCTGTCCCTTTCGTGTCCATGTATACTGACTATTTCTCCACGTTCCATATCCACTTTTTCCTTCATGCAACTCATTCAGAGACATCTATTCTTTGCAGCTCGACATTCTTCTTTTTACTTTTTTTTCCCTCTCTCTCTCTCCCTCTCTCTCTATCTCTCTCTCTCTCTCTCTCTCTCTCTCTCTCTCTCTCTCTCTCTCTCTCTCCACCCGCCGCCTGCTTAAGTTTACCTACTGTTTTAGTGAGTGGGTAAAAATGATGTGTATTGATCAGCGGGTGGGTGTCTTAGCCTGACTCCCGGATGTAGGCTAACTCAGAGTGATGTGGGATCATACACACTCGGTCGGTCTGTCGTTCAATCTTAGTCCAACTCCCATCTCTCTCTCTCTCTCTCATGGTATAAGGAAACCCACTGTTTAAATAATTCCTTCATTCATTACCATCATCCTCTTTCCCTCCTAACGATGACTATATACAGTGAGACAGGATCCAGAAGAAAGAAAAATATCATGTGAAAGAACTATCAAAAGCACGTCTGGAGAAACTGGCAAAAATGTAATGATGTGTACTGACTCTCTCTCTCTCTCTCTTTTAGTGAGTGGGTAAAAATGATGTGTATTGATCCCAGTGCCTTAGCCTGACTCCCTCGCGTAAGTCAGCGGCGTGCATCATGTGAATGCTCCCCCTCCCTGCCTCAAACAAATTCACCTATTCATCTTATTTTTCAACCTCATTTTCTCATTTTTCTCCTTCCTCTTGCTATTTCTCCAATCTTCATCACGCTATCATCTTCTTCCTTCATCCTTTCTTTTACTATTCCTGCTTTCTTCACCGCTTCCCTCTCTCTGCTCGACCCTACACTCCAGATATTCTCCTTAATTTTCAACCTCCTTTTCTTCCTTCCTTCCACTTACTTTTCTTTCTATCTTCACTTCCCTCCTCCCTAAGTTGGCTTCTGCATTACACAGTCATCTTATCTTTCAACCTACTCATTACTTCGTCCCCTCCTTTCTTCCTATCTTCCTTCTATCTTCATCCTATCTTTACCTTCTTCAGTTTTCTTAAATTCCTTCTTTCCATTCTTTCATTCTTTACCTCTTGATCTCCTTTCCTCTCTTCCTTTCTCTTTTCGTTTAGTCATTTCATGCATCATCCTACCTTAACTTTCTCTTTTCCTCTTCATATATTTCTCCCTTCCCTTGATTCATTCTTCCTTCCGCTCATTCTGTCCTTTATTCTGTTCTCTGCGTCTTCTTTGTTTCCTCTTTCTTCATCTGGTCTTCACTTCCTGCTTTCCCTTCTTCCTTCATCCGTTCCCTCTTCCTAGTCCCTCGCTATTCGTCTTATCTTCTCCTCCTATCCTTTCCATACCTTCCTTCCTCTTGCTCTGCATCTTATCTTCACTTCCTTTCCTTTCTTCCCGACTTCATTCACCCATCGTACCTTCTCTCATTGTTTTTCCATCCTCCGTCTCCTTTATTACCTTCAGTTCCTTCGTTCTCTTTTTTTCATCCTACAATTCTTCCTTCAGCTTCCTCTCCTTTTCTTCCTTTACCTTCCATGCATTTCTTACTTGATTTCTCCTAGTCTGCTCCTTCCTTACTTTCTTCCTTCCTCTCTCCCGTCCTCCACTTATTTCCCTTAACACTTTATTCACCGTCTTCCTTCCTCTCCTTCCTCATCAAGCATTCTAAGCTCCTTCCTTCCTTCCTTTCCTGCTCTCCCCTCCTATATCTCGTCGTTCATTCTCAGTCCTTTATTTTCCTCCTCCCTTGCGCCATTATTCGTCTTCCTTCCTACTTCCTCTCCTTAAACATTCTTGGCTCCTCCTTTCGTTGTTCTCTCGTTATCTGTTTCCCTCCTCCCTCTCTCCATCCTTCTCATCCTCCTATTTCTTCTCTTTCCCGCCATGCACTACATTAGCTCACTCGGCTTCTTGAGCATTTGTGCTTTTTGGCTTTCTCGTGATATCTTCTTTTCTCTTCATCTAATGTTGCCCATTCCCCCCTTCCTCCTTTCCTGTGACGCTTATTGTTATGACTCTGGACTTTCAATAATCAGCTTTTTTCCCCTGCCTTATCCACTCCATTCTAACACTACCTTCATTTTATAATCTCACTCTTATTACCGAGTTTTCATAATTACCGCCGCATGAGAGGGTAAGTAGTGTTTTTGGTCGCGTCGTTTTTTGTCTTCTTTTGGTGGGCTAAAACTTTCCAAAACCATAACCTAGAAACTTCATTTCTGGTTACCTGGTTGTTATCCACGGTATCTACTTCACGTCCTCTTCATGGAACAAAGGTCAAGGTCGCTGGAGAGGCTCTCGGTCTGAGGGCATGCTAGATGAAACAAATTACTGACACAACAAAACAGCAAATTATTATTGTTTCCATGCTAATATTATGCTGCTGCTACTAACGGAAAGCAAATGACCACCTTTTCGGGAGCAATTATGTACTCGTATATGCAATGGCTTTATCGAATCAAAACAGAAGGCGGTGGGATGGACGGCAAAGCAGAAGGTGTTGATGTTGACAATTAAGAGGCTGGAAATCCAATGGTAATGAACCAGTAAAAACTTTTACACACCGTTTCGAGCTATGACCTTCGCATACCGTGTGCCCCGTCGAAACTTGCGTGTTCAAAACAATTACAGAAAAAAAAAAATCTTATCTGTATGAAAAAATGCGGTACGATAATAATTTTGACATTCTGTAAGACTGGCATTACCAACCAGTGGCACAATGAACCATCGCGTGAATACAAGGAGAATGAATGATGAGATTTTCACTGGAGACAGCGACGTGTCCTGGTGTCCTTGGGCTGCACTCTCGCAAGATGTGGAGGCTTTCTGATACATGTAAGTTACCTTAATAATAATAATATATAGGGTACATTATCTGCATCTTAATAATATCGACAGACTTTACAATGACACCACACATAATAAGAGTAAAGATGGATACAGGGAAATATATCAGTAAGGTAGAGGTGTGGTCGTCTCGGGATCCCACTACAACAGGGGTGGCGGTGGTTGCGTGACGGGGGGGTGTTGCGGTGGCGGGCTGAAACTGAGGTAACCTTAGCATGTCACTGTAACGCCTCGGCACGACGCAAAAAAACACGGACCTTGAGAAACTGCAGCCACGATGAGAATGCTATCAGAAAAACGACAATATACTTCAAGCACTTCAGTACTACTACGTCTTTCTTTTTTAATACATTCAGCATTAATCCGTTATTCATATTATATTCTTGTTGCTATCTGACGATTTTGTTCAGCTTACGAAAGATCTCTAGTACTGATGTCAAAGGAATTAGCACCTAACTTCTCTACTTCAAAGAGTCATTCCTAAGCTAAAATAAATTAAAAAATACACATTTGTCCAGAATGGTATATTTTGGATAAAGCAAGATTATATTCAGCTCAGGGGAGAACGCCTGCGTAACAGGTTCCATATTTAAGGGCTTAAAGAGCTCAGTTTGTGAATAAGGCTGCTTGTTTATAATAGTCTGCACTCACTATAGCTACTATGCACTTAACAGCTAAATTAGAGTGAACATCAAAGTGAGAAATTACCAAAAAACAGCACGAATTTCTGAAAACTGTAAACTGTTACGTTTTTTTTTTTTTTTTTAAATTCTGCAAACTGGTTATGAGCCTTGGTAATGACCCAGGACCTTGAGGGGAAAAAAAAAACACACACAATTAACAACCTATATCTGAAGCAGTAGGCGATACTTTAACGATCTAAGTGCATGGTTTCCGTCTACTCTGTGCCTCGTCATGAGAATTAAATAGTATCGCCCGTAACAGTAACAAACGAAGAAGCAATAAAACGGCAACCGGATTACGCAACACTACCGCCAGACGAACACCAAATAACAGCGGCAATATAAAGTAAGTCATACACTGATATCAGGAAAAAAATAAAATAAAATAAAATAAAAAGAAGGCACCAGTGTGAGAACTAGATGTATCAGCAGGAGTACCAGCAAAATTAAATCAGAATATGGCTAGAAATGCAAGCAAAATTAAAAGCACGCCAAGGGAAATAGCTATACAACAAATATACAATGGAGATAGCAATATAGTAAGTACAAATAACCGGAATATCAAAGAACAATGCTGAATAACACCAAAATTAGCAGACACTGAGGGCAATTAACACTCAGTACGACGACGCTTTTTGTGCTATGTTCATGTTGCTGCCAGACGATTTTATTCAGTTTTAGGATCACCCCTCGCAGTGGAGGGGTTATGAAATCTCCATTAACCTCTCTAATACCAAGCAGGAACTTTATTCTTGTTACAGCCAGACGAGTTAAGTTTTGGACATAACTACTGTAGTAAAGAGATTAGGAAAAACAACCATAGCAGCTGTACCACAACAAAAGCAGGAGTGGCAAAAGCAACTGGGGTAGCAGTAGTAGTAGCAGCAACAATAACAGTTGGCGTTGCGGTAAAATCAGCGAGAGAAACGGTAGTGACAGTAGCAACTAGGGGGCAGCAGCATCAACTAAAGCGGCGGCAGTAACAGTATCAATACGGGCTGCAGCAGCATGAATAGTAACAGCAGCAAAAGGAGTGGCAGCAGCAGCAGCAGTAACAATGACACGAGTGGTGGCAGTGGCAACAGCAGCAGCATGAACAGTAACAGTAGCAACTAGGGCAGTAGTAACATCAATAAACAGTAGCAAAAGGGGGGGGCAGCAGCATCAACAGAAACAGTATCAGTAGCAACAGTGGCGGCAGTGCGGCGACGATCAATCCTCGAGTCTAATGGGTGGGGGGGCGCAGCCTAACAGCCCCATCCATCAGTCCTCACCCACCCTGCCCGCACCATCTCACGTCTGTCTATACGTCCAATATTCCTCTGGTCCTCCACCATTTCTGTCTATACATCCAATATTTCCCTGTCCCCCACCGCTTCTCTCCATACATAGAATATTCCTCTGTTCTTCGATGATTCTATCTACAGGCATACATCCTATATTTGTATTCCACCACATCTGTCGTATTTTCGTCCTCCACCACTTCTGTCTATATAACCATTAGTCCCCTTTTCCTCACTTCTGGCTATACATTCAGTCACGTTTTCCTCATTTCTGCCTAAACATTCAGTGTTCCCTTGTTCTCCGCCGCTTCGATCAATATATCTAGTATTCCCTTTTTCCACTACTTCTGCCTATAACATATATTCAGCGTTCCCCTCTGCTCCAGCACTTGTTTATATACGGTATCCAATATTCCCGTCTTCCACTTCTGGCTATACATTTAAAGTTCCCCTGTCCTCCACTACTTTTCACTGCCTCTAACTGTCTATACATTCAATATGCTCCTGTTTTCCGCTGCTTCTCACCTCTCCATCTGTTCTGCCTGTCTCAACCCTTAACCAGAGAAGCCCTTGGACGTCTGTTCTAGTTCACTCTTCTAACCACCTGTCTGTTTATTTTCGTTTTCCTACCACCTGAATACTTTATACTGTTCGAGGAATTTTTCGAACTGGAGGTGAGATATAGCCTTCATTAACCTCTTCAGTACGTGAGGTCCAACCTAAGTTGAGTAAAATCGTCTAAAGGTACCAAGAATAAACAAAACCATTAAATCAATCCTCATCCGTCCTGTCAGGAGACCCTCGTCCGTCTATACAACCAATACTCTCCCGTCTTCCATAAGTTCCCACTCCTCCACCTGTTCTGCCGGTCAAACCCACCACTCCTACTAATACAACTGCCTGGTACTGTCCCTCTTCTCCTCCAGTTATTGGCTTCTTTGTTTTCGCTCTACCCTACCATTCCAACTACATAAAACTACTGCCCACTCCACCACTTTGCCCTAAACTCGTTCAATGCAAGAGGGATTTCTTAATGATAAAACCCTTTCGCAGACCTCGAAGGGGCCGGAGCATGGGATGGTCTGAAGGCAGACTCACGTACTACACACCATTTATACCTAACAGACCACTCTATGTCCATCAAAGCGTTTTACATGATTCAAAAACCTCTGGCCACATCTTGGAACTTGAAATCAGGTGCGTTTGCATGGCTTCCACTGACCAAATCTATGTCACTTTACTACCAAGGTGCCTACGGTCTTCCTAAACTGAAAAATATCGCCTGGAGGTAGCAAGCATGAAAAAAAAAATGTCGCAGTTTACGGATTAATAGCTAATGCGTTGGTGTTCCATTCACTCTTCATTTCTTTACCATCCAGTCGTCTTGTCCTCCCCATAACTCCACCCAAACTTGCGAACCTCTTACATCAGATCCAGCTCACAGCTCCATACTGGCCATAGGTTCCAGTCATCTATCAGTTTTCCCACGTCCTGCCTGCCACCCAATCCCCCCTCACTCGTTGCAACCTTCCTCAATTGCCTTATCCACTCTTTGTTCTCACACCACGACAGCCAAATGACAGAGTTCGATAAACCCTTCGTACATGTAAGGCATTCTCCCATATACTTTTTTCCTACCATGTATCTTAGTCACTCACCAAAGTCCATTCCTTTACTCATGTATCTCAATTACTCACCCACTCAACCCGAGTCCCCCTCCTCACCATGTACCACAATCATTCAAGTCCATTTCTTCATCACACATCTCAAGTTCGCTTCGTCACATAAGGATCTCAATCACTCAGTTGGTAGGTGGTGACGACCATCATTCACTCACTTGCTGTAACGCTGCCTAATTTTTCCTTAATTTTTATCATTTTTTCCCTGTATCTGCCCTCTTTTATTCCTGTTTCTTCCATCATTTCTGTCACTTTTATTACCCTTCCTTCCATTTCTTGTGTCTCTGCACTAAGTGACAAGCTTAATGGTTTCTGTAACCCAGGAAACCATTTGCAAAGCACAATGGATGGTAACTATATAGCCGTGGAACCTAATATGGTCCCCCTGTAAACTAGGTAGAGAGACGCAAATGTTGCGTCAATCCGGAACTAAATCAAACACCTTTCCCCGTCTCTCGCTGTGGCGTGGCGCTGTCTATCGCAAGGGAACATCAGTTCACTACAAGAGACGGCCCTGCACAGAAGGTTGCTTGCCTGCAGTAGATGGATCTTCTTGGCCAGACTAGGGTTACTCAACAACACTCACTCAGCCCTTTCACTTCCTCGCCCATGTATCTCACTGACTCAGCCAAGCCATTCTCTTCTCCTTCCTTACATTCTTGGACTACTCGCAATCCAGCTATCTTGTTCAATCTGTTCCATTTATCTCACCTCTCTCCCGCTCTAAGGTGTTCACTTGAGCTCATCACACTGTATACTGCCCTTTCAACAAGGTGATGTATTTTTGTTGTTGGTTCTTGTTATCAGACGATTTTATCTCGCACAGGGGGGGGGGGGGTCCCTGGTGGTAGCGTAAAAGGGTCAATGATGGCTGTACATGTATCCCTTCCAGTTTAAAAATTTCTCCTAAGTCGAAAAAAGTCGTCTGTCACTAGCAAGATGCAAAAAATTACATCCTCGGCCTAATGGAGTAAATTATACCCTAGTCTTCTATCTTCCATTGACTTTACTTACAATGACGATCCTACTTCACTCACCCTCATTCCATTTCAAATTTGCTTCTAATAAGAGTATCCCTTCCCTCAGTCTCCTAGGGTATCCTCAGCTCCCATACTTTCCATTCAGTTCCCCATTACTCTTCTAAATCCCTGCATGACCTTCAGTCCCCTTGACAATCCCTGTTTCCCATTAAATTCTCATATTCCCACACTATCTTTATACTTTCTAATCCCTGTGCTACTCTAACCTTTTTCCACAATCCAGGAGCTGTATTTATAAACTCTCCCAAGTTTAAGTTGAGTATGAGATTGCCTGCATATGCGGTACGTTTCATCTTCACTCATATGGCTATCCAATAATTCGCAACCACATCAGAAAGAATATTAAAGCGAAAAAAACAGAAAAAACAAAACGATCTGTGTTACCAGTTACAACCAATATGAAGACTCGTGTCCCGAAAAAAAAGTAGTTAGGATACTTTATAAATACGAACCCAGGAAACTAATTTAAATATCTCCATTCAATCAGGCACTCGGAATGTCAAATGCAGATATAATAAAAAAGCGAGACGGCACATACACAACGACGCTCACAGCAGACGCCCTCCCACTTTCCAATACCTACCTGCACATCAAAACAATTACAGAGAATTACACAGCGTTTGGTCCTACCTGTCTTCCTACTCCAATTACCTTAACTCCCTCTAACTCCCCCCTAACCAATACTATTTCTTCTCAAATTCATAACCAGAGTACATCCTGTCTCTCTGGAAAAATCTAACTCTCTTACTCTACCCTTCTTTCCTTCAAGTGCTCTCAGTGACAATTTCTAAGCGCCTTTACTTCGTACTTAGGGGATGAGCGTTACTTTTTTTCCCATACGCATCATATCAGAGAATTAATTATGGGCGGAGGACCAGAACGAGCCTCTCATAGCTGAGGAACATTACTTATCCAGCAGAGGAAAGTGAAAAGTGGAAGAAGTGAAACATCGTCTCTCTCTCTCTCTCTCTCTCTCTCTCTCAACCCTAAGCGGTGACTGTGAAGCTGTCTCAAAACTCCCATACCTCAAGAAAAACAGCTTCACATAAACCCCTCAAATACTCCTCCACACTGTCCTCAACCTCTAACCACCTGTAACCAGTTTCCAAACGCCTATGTTTCCGCTCCAGGTGTAATGAAAACTGACGGGGGCAGCCGAGCGTGTAGACCTCCTCAGAAGTAATTTTATTCATACGCAGTTATCTCCATCTATCCTTCAGCCGTGTCCTCGGGTTCGTTATTATTCTGAACCAAAACAACAGCTCAGCAAAAAGGAACTGAAGCCTGCGGTAATGGCACTGTGTCCCAAGGCCTTTTTGTCATTAACATACAGTTCCGTCACAAATGACAGCGTAAAAAAACAAGTGCTGGAATACACTTGTAGTCACTTACAAAATAACGTTTAGAAATAAATAACTTCTAAGCAGACACTACAAATAAGATGGCTGAAGAAACTGAGAGAAACCAAAAAACAACGTTTTATCCGTCGTTTAAGAACATACTCCAGGAACTGGAAAGATGTAATTCAAATACAGTACTGGCAAGAGATAATGCAAGGTGATACTCGGGTGAGGGTCCATGCAGGGTGCTGAGACGAGCAGAGAAGAGGTAAGTGTAAAGGCATGGGGTGAGGGTGATGGAAGGGTGAGGGTGTAGGCAGGGTGTTGGAGACAGGGGAAGACTGTTTGGAGGAGGGAAGGGCGAGAGGAGGTGGGTGGAGAGAGGAGGTGGGAGGAGTGAGAAAGGAGGATGAAGGCGTGAAAGAAGAAGGGGAGAGGGGTGATGGAGGACTGGGGATGGTGGATAGTGCCGGGGTAAGGAAAGGGGATGAGGAGTGGGTGTCGGGGTAAAGAGATGAGAGGTAGGGATGAGTGCTGGGCAAAAGGAGAAGAAGGAGGGATGTGAGCGTCGAGAAGAAGAAGGAGAGGAGGAAGTGAGAGTGTCGGGATAAGGGAGGGGTTAAGATGGGTGAGGGTGTGGTGATGGATGCGGCGGCGTCTCCCCCAGGAGTGTAAATCATCAGCCAGCAACAAGTGTCCTCATTCCTGCTGAAACACTTGTACAGACACTAATGGCCACTCACACTCACACACACAAACACAGCCACACACTTGTACCGAAACAGCTCTCACAGAAGCACTCTGCATAGTTACACACTTATTCAAATATGCACCGGTTGTGTGTGT
>JAGKTI010038632.1:0-10690 GCA_018397915.1 Birgus latro | reverse complement strand
ATCAGAGTGGAAAAGAGGAGGGAAGGATGATAAGGTAAAGTTGTTTGAAAGTTGGCAAGGTGCCAGAAGGAGTGGAAAGAATTCGAGGTGGAGAGCTGAGAGAACTTAGTACGGTTGAAATTATTTTTGCCAGACCGGAGAACAGACTTAGCACAATTCCAGGCAGAGACATAAGAAAGATGAGATTCAGGGGTGGGTTGGCTCCGGTACCTTTTGTAGGCCTTCTCCTTGTTGTGGACAGCATTAGAACAAGCGTGATTGAGCCAATTATTTTTTGCATTAATCAAAGGATATAAGAATAGAATGTATGCTTCCCTGCCTGAGAGAATAACCTCCGTAATGTGCAAGGCACACTCAGATTGCTCACGGCCATGGAAGGAATAATCATTCCAGGGAAAATCAAGGAAATACTGCCTGAAGACCTCCCATTCAGCAGCTCCAAAGTGCCACAACCGACGTCTCTTTGGAGGGTCCACAGGCTGCAGTGGAGTGATAGGATAGGTTAAGGAGAGAAGGTTGTGACTGGAAGAGCGCAATGGAGAGGAAAGATTTACAACGCAAGCATAAGGATTAGTTGTAAGGTAGAGTTCAAGTATGTTGGATCTCTCTCCAAGGCGGTTAGGGATATGGGTGGGGTGCTGCACAAGCTGCTCTAGGTCACTGAGGATAGAAAAGAAAGCAGAGGAGATTCAAAGGTAGTGGTGAACATTTATATATCCTAGAATGATGATTTTAGGGAAAGGTGGAATGGATAGGATGTATTCCATCTTGGAAGTAAGATAGTCAAAAAAATTTCATGGTCAGTACAGTTATATTTAGGCAGAGAACGGCAGGTTAGCCAAAGCCAGAGAGTAGAGAATTCAAGTAGAGAATTCAGAGGAATCAAGTTCAGGAGCACGAGAGCAAGATAAGTCGTTGCATACTTATACACAACAGCCACTTTTGGCTTTGAAAAGAGTATTAAGAAAGCAAGAGGATACAGAGAAGGGTTTGCTGTCAATTGCCTCTGACAGCTGAGTCTCAGTCAGGAAAAGAAGCTGAGGTTAAGAGGAGAGGTGGTGCTCAAAAGAAAGAGTGTTAGAGGAAAGGCCACGAATGTTGCAAAATTGAAGTGGGGAGGCAGATAGTAGTTCCAGGAATCTCGCTGGGTCGTCACCAGGAGAGGTGTGGATTGTGTGGGCATTTATGGTCCTCACCCCTGGGGACTCCGAAGCTTGGTTAAATGACGCCATTTTGGCTGAATTTTGAATAGGAAGTGTGGTGTGTAATGTGCATGTAGTTTGGTGCTGACAGCTAGAGAAACTTGTACAGGAGAGTATGCTGACCTACTCTCTGTGTTAAACAGTTAAAAAGTTCAGCAAAGGGGGATGGTCAGGCACTAGTTCCGAGGGATGATGAAATGGGAGCTCCAGCTGTCCCTGTCACCAGCTTTCTATCCACCTTGGGAGTACTACCCTGCTCGACTGGTGCCACAGTCTACTTCCACAAATATCAGCGTATGCTCCACAGGCAGGCTTGGATGGAGTAGAGAAGACTAGATTTTTGGATGATTTAATACCCTGGGGGTAGGGGGGTTTCAAGAATACTCCCCCAGTATCCCTGCTTGTCGTATGAGGCGACTAAAAGGGTTAGTGGTGGGTCAGTGCCCCACCCCGTAAAAAGAACTAAACAAGCGAATAGAGCACCTCGGACCAGGACGGACCATACATTGACTAAGGAACGGACAAAGGACATCCTGAGGGTGGGGACATGGAATGTAAGAGGAGTGAATGATGAAGTGAAAGAGAGAGAGATTGTTCAGGTGCTTGAGGTGGCAAGAGTGGATGTATGTGGATTGACTGAAACTAGATGGAAATGGTGAAAGGGTGAGAGAATGGGAATACGGTTTAGGAATATGTGCGGGAGTTTATGAGAATGAGAGGGCAAGAGAGGGAGTATGTCTGATGATAAGCAAGAAATGGCTGGAGAATATAAGAGAGTATGGAACAGTTGGTGCAAGGATTGTATGGGTGAGGATGAAAGTAGGTGTACAAGCTTGGGCGATTGTATGTGCGTATGCGCCGACAGAGGACCGAGTGGCAAGAGTGAAAGATGAGTTTTGGGCAAGTGTAGAAGCATGTATGGACAAGTTTGAGAGGAGCGAGAGTGTTTTTGATTGAAGACATGAATGGCAAATTTGGGAATGTACGAGTGGATGGAGTGGGTGGTCATTGGGGTGTGCCAGCTGAGGTGGATGGGCATGGTAGTGCCTTGGTGTACATCTGTGCTGGTAAGGGGTTGGCAATAGCCAACACCTACTTTCGGCAGAAGATGATCCACAGGTATACAAGGAGAGTCATGAGGAGGATGGATGGTGAACTTGTAGAACGAAAGGCAATGATAGATTACGTGTGTGTGGATGAGCGTATGAGAAGACAAGTGTTGGATGCAAGAGTGTGGAGAGGGTGGGGGAATGGAATCTCACCATCACTTAGTGATGGCCAAGGTAAGGTTGCAAAGAAAGTGGGTGAAGAGACCAAGGGGAAGACAGGAGGAAATAGCTCCCGTGAGAAGAGTGGAGAAGTTACAAGGTAGTGAGAAAATGGCAGAGTATAAGAGCATAGTGGAAGAAAGCTTGGGAAGGTATGAGTTAGAGCAGATGGAAGGGGTGAAAGATGTATGTAAGATTTTCACGGAAGAGATAGGCGCAGCGTGTGAGGTGGTTTGTGGAGTGAAGAGGAGATGCAGGGGTGTGTAAGGGACAGCATGGTGGAATGATGAGGTGAAACGAGCTGTGGAACACAAGAAGAAGGCATATAGTGAATGGCTAGCGAGCAGATGTAGGGGAGAAGATGAGAGAGAGAAGAGAGAGGTATATGTGAACTGGAGAAGAGAGGTGAAGAGATTGGTGAAGGAGAGTAAGAAGAAAGTGGATGAGGAATTTGGGAGGAATCTGAGTGTAAAATGGAGGGAGAGTAAGAAATTGTTTTGGAAGGAGGTAAAGAAATTAAGATAGTGTGAAAGGGGATATACAGTAGTAGGGGAGTGAAAGATGGGAATAATAGATTGCTGGTGGAGAAGAGAGAAAAACTGAGGAGATGGAAGGAGCATTTGAGAATTTGCTGAATGTAGAGAGTGAGAGCAGTGCTAGTATAAGTGGTTGGGGAATGGCTGGGAGAAGAAGAGGTGAGAGGAGGGAGGAAGAGATCAGTAGGGCGGAAGTAGTGGAAGCAATGAAGAAGATCAAGATGGGAAAAGCCCCAGGAATTGATGGGGTGTGTGGTGAAATGCTGAAGTATGGGGGTGAGATTGTTGGGGAGTGGATATGGAAGTTGTGTAGATTGGCCTGGGAAGACGGAAGGGTTCCAGAGGACTGGAAATCAGGTATAATTGTTCCCTTATACAAAGGAAAAGGGGAGAGAGAAGTATGTGGTAACCATACGGGTATTTGCCTTCTTAGTGTGACTGGAAAAATATATGATAGAATACTTATTGATAAGGTTAGGCATATAACAGAGAAGTTAGTTGGAGAAGAACAAGGGGGATTTAGGAAGGGAAAAGGGTGTGTAGATCAGATATTTGTTCTAAGATGTTTAGTGCAGAAGTATCTAGAGAAAGGAAAGAAAGTGTATGATGCCTTCATGGGCTTGGAGAAAGCTTATGACAGAATAGATAGGCAAGGTATGTGGAAGGTATTAAGAATATATGGAGTGGATGGGAAACTGTTGAGTGCTGTGAAGAGTACGTACGAAGGAGCTAGGGCTACTGTGCGAGTGGATGGTGAGCTGAGTGAGTTCTTTGATATGAATGTGGGACTGAAACAGGGTTGTGTGATGTCTCCATGGTTGTTTAATATATACATGGATGGGGTTGTAAAGGAGGTGCAAGGTAAGGCAGTGGATGTGGGAGTGGCTCTAATGAATGAGGGTGGGATGTGGAAGATTCCGGTGTTGTTGCTTGCTGATGATACAGTATTGTTGAGTGAAGATGAATGGGAGTTGCAAGGTTTGGTGAATGAATTTGGGACAGTGTGAAAGAAGAGGAATCTGAAAGTCAATGTAAACAAGAGTAAAGTTATGGTGTTTAAGAGGAATGAAGTCACAGAATGCACAGTGAGGTTGGATGGTGAGGATATAGAGAATGTGAGTGCATTCAAGTACTTGGGTAGTGTGATGAGTAAGGATGGAAGTTTTGGGGATGAAGTACTTGAAAGAGTACAGCAGGGAAGGAAGGCTGTTGGTTCACTGAAAGCGGTGATGAGAAATAGGGAGGTGAGTATGGAAGTTAAGAAGTCACTGAATGAATTGTGATCCCTACCCTGACGTATGGAAGCGAGGCATGGACCTTGTTAGAGGGGAACAAATCAAGAGTGAGAGCAGTGGAAATGAGTTACTTCAGAGGAGCATATGGAGTGACATGGTGGGACAGGTTGACGAATGAAGAAGTGAAGGAGCATTGTGGGGTGGATGTGGATGTGGTTGAGTAGATTAGGAGAAATACACTGAGGTGGTTTGGATACGTGGAGAGAATGGAGAATGAAAGACTGACTAAGAGGGTGTATGCAGGTGGGGTGGAGGTAGGGAGAGGGAGGGGAAGACAGAGGATGAGGTAGAGGGATGGAGTTGAGAGGTATATGAGGGAGGGGGGAGTGAGCTGGGGGGGAGGGTAGGCAAATGGTGGGTGATAGAGCGATTTGGAGGCGTTTTGTCTGCGGCCACCCTTTGCGGGATTAGGGCGTCGGGCTATAGATAGATGGATAGTAATTGGTATGGGGGATGATGAGATTGTAGTTTTGGGAGGGGACTTAAATGGCCATGTTGGTGAAGCAGCTCAAGGATATGAAGGAATACACGGGGGATGTGCAAATGGTACAAGAAATGATGAAGGAGAAAGGATACTTGAGTTTGGGGGGGGCAGTGCATATGATTATGTGCAACACAGATTTTATTAAAAGAGATTAGGCTGATTACATACGAGTCTGGGGGAAATAGTAGCCAGATAGACTATTTCCTGGTCAGGAGGGCTGATAAGAGGTAAGTGAGGGATGCTAAAGTTACAAGGAGCAAGGAGTGTGTGCAGCATCACAAGTCATTCAAGTCATTGATATAGGACATGGTGCTTAAGGAGCGGGTGATGAAAAAGAGGACCTATGCATCTAGGAGGAAAATATGGAAGCTGGAAAAACAAGCTGTAAGGGATGCCTTCTATAGCAAGATGAAGAAAGTGGTGGCTGAACAGGGAGACGTTGACAGAAGTATTAATGAACAGTGCAGATCCCTCAAAAATAACCGCTTGAGAGTTACTGATTCAGTGTGTGGATGGACAAGGGGCCCCCCAAGACACAAAGTAACATGGTGGTGGGATGAGGGTGTAGAAGCTGCAGTTAAGGAGAAGAGAAGGCTTTTCCGAGAATGGAAGAAGGGTGGTAGCAAAGAGGAATTCTTGTCTGCCAAGTGTAGGGCTAGAAGAGAGGTTCACAGGGTGAAACGTGAGTCACAGAAACTGTTATTTGATATCCTAAATAGTGTGGAAAGGAAAAATATGATATTTAAGGTGGCAAATCAGACGAAGAGGGAGAATAGGGATATCATAGGTGAGCAATGTGTGAAGAATGATGAAGGAAGGGTAGTGGTGAACAGTGGGGATATTAAAGACACATGGAGAGAACATTACAGCCGGTTGTTGAATGAGGAGTTTGGCTAGGACAGGGAAGGTTTGGAGCCAGCAGATCCAGTATTTGGCCTTGGTTTTTGATTGACGCTGCTACTGTGAGCAGGCCAATAGGCAGGATGCAGGTGGGGAAGGCAGCAGGTGTATCTGGGTTAACTGCTGAAATGTGGAAAACATCAGGAGATATAGGAGTGGTGATAGTCACTGACTTGATAAATACGATTATATATGAGTGTGTTGTCCCAGATGACTGGCTGAAGAGCGTAATTGTAAATGTGTACAAGGGGTAGGGTGATGCCCTGGAGAGATTTTATGGAGCCATAAAGCTTTTAGAACAGATAATGAATGTCATGGAGAGAGTTGTAGAAGGTATGATTAGAGAAAGTGTGAGTATTGATGAGATGTAGTTTGGGTTGATGCCATGCAAAGGGACCACTGATGCTATAGTCACTGTGCGATAGCTTCAGGAAATATTTACAGGAAAGAAATGGGAACTGTACATAGTTTTTGTTGATTTGGAGAAGGCCTTTGACAGAGTCCCTAGAGAGGTGGTGAAGTGTGCAATTAGAAGGCTTGGGATAGAGGAGTTGCTAGTTAGGGTCGTTATGGTCATGTATGTGGGTGCTCACACCAAGGTAAGGGTGAAGGGAGATTTGTGTGATGAGTCTTCCGTGAATGTTGGAGTGCACCAGGGGTCAGTTTTGAGCCCCCTGTTGTTTATCCTGGTACTTGAAGCCCTCTCACGTGACTTCAGAAGTGGACTCCCATTGGGGATGTTGCATGCTGATGATTACAGAGAATGAAAGGGAGCCAGAGGAAAGATTTAGGAAGTGGAGAGACCGTATGGGCACAAGGGTTTAAGAGTAAATGCAGATAAAACAAAAGTAATGGTATCTAGGGCTGATGGCAGAACTGTCAAAGAAGAGGGAGAGTGGCCATGTGCAATTTGCCACAAGGGCGTTGGAAGTAATTCCATCTTGTGCAGTGTTTGTGATATGTGGATGCATAAGAGATGTAGTGTTATTAGAGGTAGGCTGCGGAATAACGCTGATTTCATGTGTGTAGTGTGTTGGGAAGAGCTTGTGGAGATTGCCAGGCATGAAAGGATTGAACTTGCTGGTGAGTCTCTTGAGTGTGTGGAAGAGTTTTGTTATTTGGGAGAAATGTTGTGTGCTGGAGGTGGGTCTGGAGTGTGGAGCGGTTGGAAGAAGTTCAGGGAACTGTTGCCTCTCCTGACATTGAGAGGGCTCTCCCTCCGTGGTGAGAGATCTTTGCATGTGGCATGTGTTAGGAGTGTAAAGCTGTATGGTAGTGAGATCTAGGCAGCAATGGAAGAGGATATTTGCAGGCTCAGACGTACAGAAATGGCAACAATTAGGTGAATGTGCAGTGTGTCCCTGACTGCGAGGCCGGAGGGGGGGGGGGGGGAGGGCTAGGTGTTGTGATGAAGAGTGATTGAGATAGTCTGGGCATGTGGAGAGGATGGGGGATGAAAATTAGATGCAGAAAGTGAGAAGTGTTTATGTTGTGGTAGCGCTTCGAGAGGTAGACCGAAAAAAACCTGGGACGAGGTCATTGAGTGTGACCTCAGGGATAGGGGACTGAATAGGGAAGCTGCCACGGATCGAGCAGCATGGAAAGCCGCCATCAGGTGACCAATGCTGATGCATGCAAGCACGCTGGAACCTTCAAAAACGAAATAAAGGCCTCCCCCAACCTTCACGAATTCCTTGACTGAGCCAATCTCCCCCACGCTTTCATTGCAAACTTCTCTATCTCATCTCTCCACCTCCTGTCTGGACTTTTGCTGCTACACATACAAATTCTTGGAATCCAGTCATTCAACTTCTTGCTCAATCGGTTATCCCTTATTCTTGCTACATGACTTGCATGCCTCTATTTCTGTTCTTTTATAACTTCCATAATGTCTTTGACCTTAGAGTGCTCTATCATCCAAATTGAACTTTTCCTGTCTCTTAAAGAAATTCACAACACTGACCTTTCCATTGCCCTTGGAGGACAGATTAATTGATTTTCCATCAATTTTGTCAGTTTCCAGGTCTCACAGCCGTGTGTCACAGCTGGGATTATACATTCGTTACATTCTTTTCGTTCCATAAAGATTGGGAAGCTGCTATTCATGATGTCTCAGTGTTAACCGAAAGCTTGCCATCCAACTGTAATGCGTCTTTTTTATTTTGCTATCATGGTCTTTCTTTAGTTTTAGTATTTGTCCCAAGTAGTTGCACACCTCGACTTTTCGAGAATTTGTTTGCCTATTCTGATGATGCTCTTCGGTGTATTTGGATTAAACATTAGTTTTACTTCGATTCATCTTTTGCCCTGCTTTGAGACTTTCTCTATTTAGGTTATTAAACATTTCTTGGAGCCTCTGCTGTTTCTGAGATTAGAACTATGTCATCTGCAAATCTTAAATGGTTTATGATTTCTTCATCTATGTATACTGCTTTGTTCTCCCAGTGTAGCTTTCTGAAAATATTTTCTAGGGATGCTGTAAAAATTTTTGGTGAAACTGTATCTCCTTGGGGCATGCCTTTCTCAGTATCAATTTCGTCCAAGTCTTTATGCAGTTTAACTGCAGCAGTTCCTTCGTTATATAATGTTTTCTAGCAGTTTCACAAAGTTCTCATTTACTCCTTGATTTTGCATCCAAACTTATGATTGCTGTGTGCTCCATTGAGTCGAAAGCCTTTTGTAGTGAACAAAACCAAAGCACAGTGGTTTATTATATTCTGTGGTTTACTCAGTTAGCTGAGTCATTGTGTGTAGATGATCAGTAGTCGAATACCTACTTCGGAATCCTGCCTGTTCACGAGGATGGTTTTCTCCCAGATTTGTTGTTATTCTTTTCGTAAGGACTTTAGTGACGGGATTGCAAATAACTGGTAATAAGCTAATGGGTCGATAGGTACTAAGATCTTTTGAGTCGCCTTTCTTGCAGAGCAAAAGAACTGTATCATTAAACCATGTTTTGGGAATTTCCTTCATTTTACACACTGAGTAAATAAGTGGGCAAGCCTGCTTTGTACTTCAACTCCTGCATCCGACAGTAAATCTGCTACTATTTCATCTTCTCCTGGGGTCTTCCCTCTGTTCGTACTTTTAAGAGAAATGTGTCCTTCGTCTTGTGTTTCCTCAGGTATTTCACTTGTGTTAACTGACAAATTGTTTGTTATACATTCAAAATGAGCACAAGGGTAGCATTCTTATGCCTGACAATCTTTTTTTCAGGGACGGCGGGTTCGTACGATCTAATATGTGGTGTCAAATTGTTTTGAGCTTGCCATTAAGCAAAATTACTTTATATAATTGTATCTATCTATCTATCTATTGCCAGATGCCATAATCCCGTAAGGGGTGGTCATTTGACACTGAGTTATTTGTTTTACAGGGAGGGGCACTAACCCTCCACCAACCCACTTGTTGACACACAGGAAGCATGTATTGTTTGGTTATATGGTTACCACCCAGCATATGAAATGTGGCTGCAGAGGAAGGATGAGGTGTCATATGAGAGATATAAGAAAAGAAGCATACGGCGAGAAGGGTTGTGCACGATGCTAAAATGGCAGCAGATGAGAGGTAGGGTAGGCGGTTGACTGAGAATTCTCTACAGAATAAGAAAATGTTATGGAAGGAGGTGGAGAGCGTGCAAAAAGGGAGATTCTGGGAAAGAAGGCTGAGTAAAAGCAGAGAATGGAAAGTTGTTAAATGGGATGGATGCATTAAGGAAGAGATGGGCAGAATATTTTGAAAGACTTAAAAGTAGAGGAGGAGAGGGAGGTTGAGATTGTGGCAGATGGAAGGGTGCAAGGAATAAATGTGTTGGGAGAGGTGAATAATTCTTTGGTCACGATGGAGAAATTGCAGGAGGCAGTAAAGGAGATGAAAGCAGGGAAACTTGCTGGTATGGATGGGTGTGCTCTGGAATGTTTGAAAGATATTGGAGCGACTGTTGTTTGAGTGGTTAGTAAGATTGCTGAATGTGTGTTTTGTGAGCGGTATGATAGCGATTGACTGGGTAAGTGCGTGTGTGGTTCCTTTGTATTAAGGTATGGGTGATAAGTATGAATGTCCTATTTCTAGAGGTATAACTCTATTGAGTGTTGATGGTAAGGTGTATGATAGAGTGTTAATTAAGAGAGTCAGCGAGGGTACAGAAGGAGTGATTGGTGACGAGCAGTGTGTTTTAGGAGAGAGAGGGGATGCATGGATCAGGTGTTTGCTGTGAGACAGGTGTGTGAAAAGTATTTGGCAAAAGGAAAGAATGTGTTTTGGGCGTTCATGGATATAGAGAAAGCGTATGATAGAATAGATAGGGAGGCTTTGTGGGCTGTTTTCAGATTGTATGGACTGCAGGTAGGCTGTTAAAAGAAGTGAACAGTTTTTATGAAAATAGTAGAGAGTGTATAAGAGTGGGAAATATTGTGAGTGATTGGTTTCCCGTGAGAGTGGAGCTGCGGCAGGGATGTGTGATGTTGCCTCGGTTGTTTAATATTTATATGGATGGTGTTGTAAGGGAGGTGAATGCGAGAGTGAAAGGTGGAGGCTTGAGTCTGACGAATGCTGATGGTAGAGAGGGGAATCTGAATCAGCTGCTGTGTGCTGATGATACTGCACTGGTGGCTAATTCGGAGAAGAGATTGAGACAGATGGTAGAGGAGTTTGGAAGGGTATGCGGAAGGAGGAAATAGAGAGTAAATGAGAATAAGAGTAAAGTGATGAAGTGTACGAGGTTGGTAGATGGTAGGAAGATGACTAGTTTTAGTTTTAAATGGTGCTTTTCTTGAGGAGGTAGAGTGTTTTAAGTATTTAGGGTCACATGTTGCTGTGGGTGGAAGATTAGATGTAGAGGTGAAGTTTAGAATAAATGAAGTAGGAAAGATACTGGGAGGAATGAAAAAAGTGTTTAGATGTCACTCACTCAGAATGGATGTAAACAGAAGGCTGTATGAGAGTGTAGTGGTACCAACTGCGTTAGATGGGGCTGAAACATGGAATATGGGTGTAGCAAAGAGAG